>JACDJE010000168.1:848158-1068533 GCA_016647715.1 Pavo muticus
CCCCCCCCCCCCCCTCCAGTTTATAACACAAATAACTGGGCCCAATTTCTCTGAAGAAGCAGGAGAGCTGTCAGGTGTCCCACCAGTTATGTATTAACTTGCATTAAGGGAGGGGAGCACACCTGATAGGAAGCCAAGTCACTTTCAGCCTATTGGATTAAAGTACATGGATAGTGCATTAAAACTAGTCCTGTGAAATTACTGAAAATGCTCTCTCTTAAAAATACAGACTTCTGCTGTTGAATAACTTTAAACTTGTACTGATGATAACTCCGTGTTCAGATCAAATTATCTGTGATGAGAGTGAGCATTTGAGGGATGGCCCCAGTGACCAAGGAGAGGCAGAAGGCCAGGAGGGATGCCTCGCAGTGCCTGTCATAAAGCTAAACTCTGGGGAGACAGTCCAAAATGAACATCAACTGATCAGGATTCAGCCCTGGATTATTATTATTTTTTCATTATTTTTCCCCTTAGCTATGCTCAGTTGGGTGATTCAGTCAAGTACTGGAAAAATGAAAGATAAGCAACCTGAAAAGACCTCCACAAAGTGACTGTATCTCAGGAGGTGTATTTTGAGTCAAGAAGCAGGTTATGGCTACCTCCTTCCATCAGAAACCACTATGAGAGCATGACTTGTTTTCTGAAAATAATTCACATGAATCCGCTGTTTGGATAATTCTTCCCTGTACAGCCACGATAAGCTTCTATACTGACATTCACATCCTGCAGAGGAAGGGAGAAGTGCCCTTTATCATCTCATTAGGATAACAGCAGTCCCTATAAGCTCTGACCCAGGAGGCAATTCTGCTTAGCCAGTAACCTTCTAATGAAAGAGCACTTCCTGGAAATATTTATACTTTGTCCTTGGAATAATATACTCAGGATAAACTAATTGTAAAAACAGCATGCAGATTCCGTTACTGACATTATAAGGGAAAGAACAATGAAAATCAGCAGCAGGGCAGAGGAAGATAACTTATGGAAGTGTGCATGCCCCTGTGTGTGTGCATGTTAGGAGTTTGGACAAGAATAGCACATTAATCCAGCTCTTGGTGTAATCTGACATATTTCTGAGGCAAAAAAACTTCATGTACGTAATTATTTTTATCATTGCTTTTCCCACTTCTTTCTTCAGGATAGCTCACTTCTGGGTACAGAACAGGCTTTGCTCTTGCCCTGAAGATCTGTGCTATCATCCTCCTGAAAAAACAGATGAGAACCTTATGCCGAGTTTGCACTGATAAAATATTTAATCTCCTTTTCTCTTAGCCAGCTCTATGGATGAAACACAGGGGCTGGCCAAGGGCTCAGTTTTGCCTTCTCAGGGAGCGTTCTCAACGGCCAGTCATCAGTCTTTCTCCTTGACCCAGTTTCCCAACATCAGTCATGCTGGACCAGTGCAGTACTGTATAGATCAAAGATGGACCTGCAGGCTTACTGCCAGTTTTGATTCAGAAAGCTTCAGTGCCCCATTAGGACAAATCTGCTCGAGTCTGTGCTGCTCGTCTTATGCACCTTCTGTTTAGAAAACTTTACTTCTTTACCATGCTTTTAATCTACACTTTGTAACAGAATTTCCTTTGTTACCACAGCTGTACTCAGCAACTACTCAGGCTTCATCCTCAGATTCCAGATCATCATTCACGAAATCTTTTTAGTCAAATCGGTGTTTCTTTCTCATTTTTCATAGGAATTACATGGTTCAGACTAAATATTCCCTATTTCTTGCAGAGAGTTTGTTCTCACTGTGTTTAAACTAATATCCACAGGCTCATACATGACTATGAACAGTCACAGTACTTAGATCTGAATAAAAACTCATATTCCCAAGATTTGAGTTCATTCCATCTCTTAGACCTTACAACCTCACCTAGTTTTCTGAAAGATGAAATTTAAACGCAAAGTACAAAACTTTTAACTCACAGGAAGCTCTATGTAACCAGGAAAGAGCTTCCCTTGGTCCCTGAGTAACAAGACAAGCAAAGAACAGTCATCCCACTGGTGGCATGCTTTGTAGCAGGCCAGCTGTTTCGTCTTTGGTTGAGTTTTTGAGGTGAATGGTCAGGATAATTTCCACCATCATCACTTTTGGGCAGCCTCCAAGTAGCAGGATTTGACTCCATGAAACTTAGCTCTGCAGTTCAGTATAATTTTCTGGTGTTTCTGATGGCAATATCAAATTCAATATGGATGTGCTGCCACTTGGCACTTACCCAAGGACATCACAATCCAACCTTTTGGGGCAATTCCCTAGATCTCTTCTCTGGGTCCATAGCAAACCAAAATCCTCTCACCTCTCCACAGCATCTCCTTTCATGCTACTGGGGCAACAGGGTGCCTCTGCTACTGCAGCAGGAACAGAGGCCATGGCATCTCCTGATGTTCCCCTAGCCCTGCTTCTGCAGCCCTGGGGATGGTTCCTCCATCCAGCTGCCTTCACCCTGCGGACGCCAGCTGGAAAGCTCTGCTGGAGAGAATACCATCTCCATTATTGGAACTGTGCGGCTCTACCAGCCCTCTTGGCAGCAAGGGAACATTTTCTGCTTTAATCCGCACAGAGGTCAAATAGTTTCCTCTTGCAGCTCTCTTCCAACAATCCCCTGGGAGCCAGCAAAGGGCTACATCCTACAGAGCTTCCTCGCAGGGACTCAGGGCAAGGAACACCATGCATGGGCGAGTGGTGATGCACAGAACCAAGCTGTTCGGTTCTCCCTCCCACTTCCCCACCTCACCACACACATTGAGTGCTCATGAGTGATTTGGGTAAACTTTCCTGCTGGGGTTTTTCCAGGTTAGGTGTCACTAGAACATCCACATGTAGAGGAAAGCTGTTTTTCTTTAGATGTGAGCCTTTTCAAGGGAGTTTAAAGAGTCAGGGCCTCCTATTTCCACTGCGTTTCACTGGGATATCACCTAAATCATTTCAGCAATTCTAGAATCCTAGATTTGTTTTTAAGCTTTAGGTCACCTTCTGCATGATCTTCTCTCTCAGACCTCTCACACACTTTGGCCTTGCAAAAAAATTTTAATCTGTGGGAAGGTTTTGGGGACAAATACTTGGAAACCACTCTCTGATACTCCCAGAGTACAGGGCGTCCATTTGGCCTCATACCACAGAGCTGGGGCTTTGCAAATATCATTCTTCTTATGGGTTCATTGCTGACATCTTTAGCAGTCAGTTCTCCAAAGTCCCTCAAGACTTGTGTTTGTTTGAATACTGTAAATATTAAATGCACTCTCAATAAGGAAATGAAACAGCCTCTGTCTCCTGGAGATGTTTTTCTCAGCCACGCTCTTCCCCACTCCCCAGAGCTGCCTTCCCTGCTCTGCTGCACAGCAGGTTTCCTGACTAGCACCACATTTTTCCTACTCTGTAGCAAACTACAGGACCTCTGTTTACTCCTTTTCTCATTGAGTACTGTACATCCCACACTTAGGAATGCTCCAGCATTAATCAACCCAGCTGCTGCAGCTACATCTTGATTTCCAATGGCCGGGGCAAAAAAAAAAGCCGCCTCTTCCCTCCCAAACACAGTGCAAAACAGCCAAACCCTCCCGCTGCTCCCACCTACAGAGCAGATACATCCAGCAACTTATCCATGTGCAATTGCACAATGCTACGTGCAACTGCATGACACAGATGCATCATCCTTCCAATCTGAGCATCACAGTTCAGGATATGTAATAACTGATGTAACTTCAGAACTTGTTTTATTTTCTCCACTTCTTTCTTAAGTTGTGGATATTAACCCTTCATAAACGATCAGCTCTCACTGTCTGAGCTACAGAAGGAGAATAACTCTAAATTACTTCTCCTTCACCAGCACTACTGATTGCAATGGTATTTTTTTCTTGAGTTTGCTTTCAAGTTTTTTCTTTTGATCTTCTCTTAATCTTTTTTCTTCTCCAAATGAAATGGCATTAGAGCAATTGGGAATGGTCCTAAGCAAGAAAAGGTCGTTTCTGTTCTTTCTGGAACACAGCTTGGGAATTATTCTTCTACTAATTATTTCATTATTACGCTCGTATTTCAGCACACACCCAACACTATTTCAGCAATGGTAACTTTTGAATATATCCGAGTTAAATTAACTTTGTGATGAATAAGAGATGAGGCTGGAAGAAACTGTTCAGATGGTGCTCTTGTTGCAGTCCTGGCAGTATAATTCCCAAAGTGCTTACTTTTCTCTCCAATCTTCTGTACAATATAAACAAAATGAGGGTAATTAGCTCAGGAGTCCTCATTTGTTTAGCATCCTAAAGATTTTGAGTTAGATGATTTCAGGCACAGTAACAAAGGAGTGAGACTCAGGTATTTAAATATGATTCTGAAAGGTATTTAAACCCAACAGTATCTGTGTGGAAAAGTAATATATGACCCAGTACTTGCAGTACTTAGGATCTACCACATGGCAAAGATTTAGCAAAGATGTTTTACTTGGAACACCTCCACATTTACTTCTCTTTTAAAGCAGAATATTTTGCCTCTTCAACAGGTAATTACTGAGTCAAAATGTCTCAAAAACCTCTCAGCGATGATGAGAAATTCCTCTTTGTGGACAAAAACTTCGTTAACAACCCCCTTGCCCAGGCTGACTGGTCAGCAAAGAAACTGGTTTGGGTTCCATCAGAGAAACATGGATTTGAAGCAGCAAGTATCAAGGAAGAGAAAGGGGATGAGGTGACAGTTGAACTGCAGGAAAATGGAAAGAAAGTGACACTGAGCAAGGATGATATCCAGAAGATGAACCCTCCAAAGTTCTCCAAAGTGGAGGACATGGCTGAGCTGACTTGCCTCAATGAAGCTTCAGTGCTGCACAATCTAAGGGAGAGATACTTCTCAGGCTTAATTTATGTAAGTAGAGACAAACACACACACGAGATTTTATCTTGCATGCTACCATGTCCTATCACGATGATCCCACCTGCTGTCTAGGATACAGTATCTGTGTACAACAATGCCATGCAAGTACATATCCCTCAGCAACAGGATCCTAAACCAAAAATGTATTTAAGTGACTTTTTTCTCCGTGATTCTTCTGCTTTATTACTTTTTCCTCTTTATTCAACTAAATTAAAACACATAAAGGGTTTCTTCCCCAAAGTCTGCTAATTATGAAACAATGTTATTGACTTGGAGAGCATCCTCTGATAGTTAAACAGCAGTCCTGCTGCTTTGAAAATCGTGACTTAAATGGAAACCTGAATAAGTTTTCAGTCCATATGCCCCAACAGTAACTTCAGAAAAGAACACATGGAAAAGCCAGGTTACATCGTCTTTTCCGAGACAAATTAACTATGAAATGCAAGGGACAAGTTCTGTTTTGGTGGCTGCTTGAGTAAAACTTTATGTTTGACTAAATGAAAAATCCCACTGGAATTCAATTGAGAGTGCTCATATCCTTCAATGATACGCATCTCCTAGGGCTTTTTTTTTCCCCCTTGTTGGTCAACTTACAGATCAGAGAAGCCTGGGTAAATTCTAATCTCTCTATGTTCATGTGATTCAGGGCCAAGATTTTTCTGCTTCCCATTTCACACAAGTGTGTTAACATAATCATGTTTTGCCATTAATAATCTGCATCAGTAGTAATCAAACTGCACAATAAAAGAAGGCAGGAAATTTCCATGGGATTTAGCTGTTATCTTTGATTTTGCTTGGAGGATCCCTGCGTTATGTTGTAGAGAAGTAACCAACAAATTCAATCCATGGAAATTTGACTTGCATGACAGACCGCTAATGAGTGAAAGAAAGCGCAGAGCTTAAGTAACGTGGTTTTAGAGGCAGGAATAGAGCTCTTTTAATTTGAAGAATGCTAAATTGGAAGGTAGGAAATGAAGCAGAAAATAAGATAGTTATATATAGTTCAACAAAAAAAAAATCCAACGTTTAATTGTTATGCATAACTTAACAGAGCTAAAGCTGAAGATCTTTCCTTCAGGAATGTATTAAATGCATGTCATCAAGATGCCTGAAAGAAGCTAGACCTCCCATGCTCTCAGCATTTAGATTTATTAGATTCTATGCCTACAGGTGAACAGAGGGAGCTGTGTGTTATTATAATGTTAGAGCACAAAGTGTTTATTACTAAAATGGAATTTGTCTGAAAATGTTTTGCACTGTTTCAAGATTTAAAAGGAATTACTAGAAGCATAGATGGATAAAATGAGAAGGTGCTTTTTGTCTGTTTTTTAGAAAAAAATGACCAGATGTTTCAGGACTTCCTGTCCGTTTACTTTGTGGAGCTTAATAGAACTCTCACATCCTACAGGAAGTTAATTTGCTTGCATCATCCACTTTTGAAAAGTTAACATTTGTTTTCATGGAGTCAAACATGGAAGTATATCTGAAATTAAGCTTGCTCTCTCTCTCTCTCTCTCTCTCAAAAGGGACAAGATTTTAAGACAGTGATTAATTAACAGTTAAAAAAAAATCTGAGTTGTAATACAAATAGTATTTTCAGGAAACCTAAATGTGTTTTAAATTGCCCAGCCTTACACAGGGCTGTCCTACTAGACACTGTCACACCTTTTGGGGAAAAAAAAAAGTGTGAGAGGGATATAAACAGGTTTTTTGGCTTTGTTCTCATCTACTTGCAAAACAAACTGTAAACCACCATCTCCTCTCTTTGCCTTGGCTGCCTACATTGCCTGCCTTGGAATCCCACACATACAAGGAAAACTTGACCTTACTATTCTTCCCTTTAGAGCATCACTGATGCAAGTGGGGATTCCCAATTATGCTATAGAAAAAAAAAATTCAACCTAGCTGAAACAAAAAAAAAAAGTCTCACAGCAAATCGTCTGTCCTTAGATTTAAAGTAAATACTACTAAATCAGAGGAAATAAAAAGTGTGCAATAATTCAAAGTAACCATACACTGGAAGAACACCCTGACCTTTTTCTTTGATGGAGTTAAGAAAGAAGAACAAGAAGTGCTTTGCTCCTAACTCACGTTTCACGCTGCTGAGAACAAACAGAATCTGCTTTGTCCAGACACAAATGAGACCAAAAATGACAGTATAAGCATCAATAAAATAGAAAATCAAGTCGATTTGAGAGCATAAACAAGTTTCTTGTACCTGCGCTCATAGGCACTATTCATTCAGTCTTCGCTCAACAGTGTAAAATTGTTTGTCTATAGGAAAGTATACATGCATGTTGGAGCCAGTGTTGGGATATTCTGCCCGAACGTAGGCACTAACAACTCAGATCAGTGGTGATGTCCAAGAGACAGCACTCCTGTGTGAACACTATCCCTAAGACATCATATCTTGCCCCCAGGTTCTCCAGGGATGGACACAACTGCAGATCCCCATCCCTGGACAGACCATACCTCAGGAGAATAATCCAAGGCACAGAAATTTCAAATTCCACTTTCAACTCCATGCTTGGCTAACTGGCTTCCTTGACTTCAGAACACTGTTTATGTTAATGTTTTCCCCAGATCTTTGTAGAACATCCAGAGCTATGAGTGGTGAAGCCACAAGTCCTGGTTAACCTCCCTCAGGCGAGAGGAGGTATCAGTTGCAGTCCAGTTAGAAATGGGGATGCCCGAACTTCATCAGCTCAGGCTTTTTTTGGATATGGCTCAGTAGCCTGGTCTAGTGGCTGGCGACCCTGCCAACAGCAGGGGGGTTGAAACTAGATGATCTTTGTGGTCCTTTTCAACCCAGGCCATGCTATGATTCTGTGGTGATTCTATGATTTCTTCCCGCTTTAAAAACCTGCTTCTTATGTCTCCAAGTTGGCACTTAGGTGTGCAAGTAAAAAACCATCTAGAGACATTTAGACTTTGCATGATGAAAGTCAGGAAAATATCTAAAAATCTCAGGGAAGTGAGACCTAAGTAACTTCCTGAATTGAAAATTTATTCTTCTAATTACTTGGATATTGGTAGTTGAGTATATGGATACATAGCACATCTACTTCAACTGAAAAGATATCTTATTATCCTTCCCTTAAGGGCCTAGTGGTCATTCTGGCTTATGTAAGCCATTTTTTAAGTGTATTGACCATGCAGCACTGAAGTTCATTTTAACACATAGCACAGAGTTTTGTCCTAAACTCTGTCACCAATTAAAAGCCAGCACAGTGATTTACATTCCCCAAGGGCTTTAACTTGGGGACATCAAGAGCTAGTGAAGATGCAGTCACAATGCTGTAAAGGTAGGAGGTGCCCCCATGGATGCATGGAGCACCCCAGATGTTCTGCCCAATGCAGGGCACCCAACCTGCTCCTCACCGCCACAAGCTGACGGACGCTCTCGCCCTGTTTGCTCAGTACCATATAAAGCTCTCAGGCTGTGCCGAGACTGTGTTGTGCCATTTCCTAATATGGTCAGGAAAGGGAAACCCCCGTGCCCAGATCCAAGCCTTTGAGATGGCATTTTACAGTCCTGTGCTATCCTGGTTCCTTGGGGGAGCTGAGGCAGCTTGAGCTGTCCTTAGACACAGCACTGAGGTTAGGGCAAGGTAGCACTGCACAGTACAGCGCTCACTCATCAACTGGGGGAATCCAAACAACTCATGTCCAAGTCATAAAGGACAAAAGTTCGTTATTCCATTTGCTTCAGACTGGTGTCATTTCAAAAAATAGTAGCCATGGGCTGGCTTAAGGGCTGTAACTATCATTTCTTTCTCTTCATTTATTTTTTGTGTTTGTTTACTGTGCTTACTTTTAGTAACTGTTGTAATATATGGCTCTTCATCTGTTATCACTCACTAATATTTCTGTTTCCAGTTCAATAAGCTGGAGCTTCCTGAAACAAAGGATGTTTTTTAAACCTAACATAACCTGGATGAATAGCCATCAGCTGGTGGCCAGTGTTCTTGCTTGTTTATGCATACATTTTTACATAAATACCTTCAGTAAACTGAACACATAAAACGGATTTTTCCTTGAATCTCTTGCAGAAACAGCAGTAGCTCAGTGAAGGCATATGGCCATTCTGATAAGAGATCTGTTTGGAACTGGAGTAATTTTTTTCAAAGACTCACATTAATCATTACTGCTATGTGGCAGTTATATGCCCAACATAAACCCAAACTTCTGATCTAAGATTTAAGAATTTGATATCTGCCTGAGCAAATAATATTCCAGCACACAAATACATGTACAAAGGAACATTCTGAAGCATTATAGTCCCTATGTCATCATAAATAAAGGTGATCCACTACCTACCAAAAGCAACTGAAGTAAAAAAAAACATGCAGCATCATACCAAAGCAGAGTGCTTCTACAAGCAGAAAAAATTACATATTTTCTGACAGTTCCCTTGTTAGAAATAATTATTTACGCACTTGGAAGCTGCACTCATACACATACATCCAGAAACTGCCGCTTCATTTGTCATGAAGACAGAAGAAGACATTTGTCAAGAAGACAGAACTGAATTGAGAAAAATAATTAAGTGTTATTTGCTAAAATCCTGTTAGTTCAGTGCAGCCTATGCCTGTGTTTCCCAGTCCAGAGACAGTACATTATATTAATTCCCCTTTTTACATGAATTTCCTTGCAGACTTATTCAGGTCTCTTCTGCGTTGTGGTAAACCCATACAAACAGCTGCCCATCTACTCAGAGAAGATCATCGAGATGTACAAGGGAAAGAAGAGGCACGAGATGCCGCCCCACATCTACGCTATTGCAGACACAGCCTACAGGAGCATGCTGCAAGGTAGGCGAGTTCTTAGAAATCACTGCATTTTAACATGGGAGAAAACAGCTTACTGCTGCACGTGTGCTCCCAGAAGAAGCACAGTCAGAAAAGCTCTGGTACAGAGAGAGACATGGGCTTTCAAGAAGTTTCGGAGGAATTCTTTGGCAGGAACGGCACTCCACAAACACTGACTCAAAAAGGAAAAACAATCCTTTTACCCATCTGTGTCGAGGCATGTGAGAAGGTTTCAAAGTTGAGCAAATAGTTTTGGCAAATACGGGCATGGAAAATGCTCCCTTTGCACCAGTGGAGACTATTCCAAAGTTAGCTGCTAAGGCTGTTGCATCTGTCAGCTTTGCTCCTCGCTCTCTCCTAGTAAGCAGATTCAAATAACACTCTGGGGCTACTGTTAGTACAATCTAATGCTTTGCAGTCTTGAGTTGAGATATACTCATCTTTCTAATGGAACTGCAGTGGGAAAGCAGTCAGCATACAAATGAAACCTTAGAAATAAGTAGGGAATTTCTGCATTGAATACTGACAGGCTAAGGGGATTTTGTCCTGAGGAAAGATCATTCATTTAGAGATAAAAAAGCTACAGCAATGACCACACAAGGCTGCAGCATCTACAGAATGCAGGGACGTGACTGGCTGCCATCTCGCAGCAGCCTCGGGTGCTCTGGGGAACCAGGAGGCTGCAGAACACTTTGAAATGTAAATCTTCATTTGAGGTCTGTTCCTGCAGAAGTTCTGCCCTATGACTGTGGTTCAGCAGGATTAGCAAACTCGGCTCTGAAGCTTAGGGCTGCCTTGTTTCAAGTTTAAGGATTTAAGGGCTTAAGGCTTACGGACTTTTGGTCTGACAGGGGAAAAATAATTATCAGCATCTAGAAACGTCAGTTTAGCTGCTAGATAAATACCCAGCATTGACTTCTTAGAAACGATTACATACAAACAGAGAACAGCAATTGCCATGGAGATATTAATCCATTCAAAACCATTTTGCACTTTATCTAACCGTGACCCTGACACACACTGTGATCACAATGATTGCAGCACTCCTGTAGTTGAAATATGAAAGAAATAAGTTGACTAGATCTTAAGATCAGTCCGTTCAGAACACTGCAGATGGTTCATGTTGTTATAATTCAAGGCTCCGAGTAGACAAAGTATATGATAGGCCTCTGTGCTGACTAATTTGACCAACACCTTTCAGACTTCTGCCGTCTTTAAATATCAACCGAATCTCTATTATTTTGGAACAAACACTACATATGGATACACGCACCAATGGTGACAGATATCAAGAGCATCAAAACAGGTCTTTTCTCCCCAAAAATGTCTTGAGTACTTAATGTACTAACTGCAGTGTTAACAAAATAACCCAGGTAACAAAAACCGCCTGAAGGTCATTTACTTATGTAAGTTGATCAGCTAATTGTAACTTTGGTTTCTAACCTTAGGATCTTACATTTTCAGACATGCAAGTACTTGAAATATAATGAATTCAACTCTAAACTTTGCCTTAAAACATCAACATTTTTTCTTCCTGTCACTTATGGGGCATTTCTTTTCTGGAGCTGTATCAAATTTATCACCCACAGGAGGCAGAATTACAGTGCAGCAAAGGAGGATCAATAAAGCATCAATAACAGACATACTGAAATCAGACATTCCTCCTTACTGTAACAACAAAGACAAGTATATAAAAAATATTTAGGGCTGAGAGGACAGGTTTAGGCTTTTAGAATAACCTCATGCATTGAATCTCATATTTAATGGAGCCACAGCTGAAAGAAACTTACTTGGTAGAAGCAGATCCCTGTAAGCTTCAGCCACATATCTGCCTTGCAGATCAGACGTCGATCTCTGTGCTCTGCATGCAGCACTTCTCAGGGTTCTGAGCAGGCCCTGCAGTCAAAGCAGCCTTCTTTCCCCAAAGCCTTTCAGCAGTAAGCCTCACTGGGGAGCTCTGCAAGAAGTTCAGCAGTACCCTTCTCATTCAGTGCAGAACTCTGCTATTTGTCCCTAAAAGTGGGATGAGGGAAAAGTCAACTAGGAAAGAGCTGCAAGGTACCCACAAGGAAAAAAAAGGAATGTAATACTGCATCTACTACTGAAAAATAAGAATTGTTTCAGTACAGCAGTATATATGATTTTCCTTCTTAAGATGAAACTAGTATCAGTTCTCTACCTGATCCCAACAGCATAAGGGCCTTTTTCACTCTTCCTCTCTCCTGTTATTCCTAAGGTGGCCTTGTGAAGCCACCTGAGCTTCATCACCCTTTGCTGCAGTCATTAACTACTTCTAGAAGAGCCAGGATTTAGCTGTGCCTCCTAGGCTGGGAGGGGGAGACAGCACAAGTGGATGCTTTCCCTTCTTTCTTTTCACTTTTTTGGTGCTTGGAATAATGTTCTGACTCCACCAATTCTTGATAAATCTTCATACCTTAGGATTCATGTCTCTTTTCTGGAAGGAAACCTTCTTGATAGAAAAGAGGAAGGAGAGAACAAATAGGAATGAAGGGGAAAGAAAGGAGGAGGGAACAGACCATAAGTCGAACCTTTAAGAGGGGCACTTCCACTACCTCCTCCTAATCACACACAGCTGGCACAGCAGCCAAACCCTTCCCACAAGAACTTGCATCACAAGCCCAGGACACCCACGCTTCACTTGCTTATTTACTTCCACATGCAATTTTGGAGTCTCTCCATCTCTTGAAGAGGGCCCCAGCTGCCTTTAAAGCTGAGCTTTTGTTTGGAAAAACAGACGCATGTTTTGTGCATAAAATTAAACCAAAGCTTAATATAACTAGTTATGTAGCCAAATTGTATTCATCCTGAGGTGGTGAGAGTGGGCATCAACATAATTGAGTGTGTGTGTATGCAACTCATATAGACAGAGTGCTTCATGGGTCTTTGTAAATACATTTATAAAGGGAGTATAGAGATACGTGTTCATAAACATGGATCAGGGCACTGGATGTTTTCCTTGAGAAATGTCAATATTACTCCTTATCTGAGAAGCTTGTGTAGTTTCTTCTTGCCAAACTAAAATATATCTTAGGTTCGTAAGACTGAAGAATTACATTCTAGTACTTTGTGATCAGCACTGCTTGGCCAAAAGCAGTCAGCTTGTTCAAATGTCCTGGGCTACCTCTATCCCTCAGCAAGTCATGCCGTGGTATCTGCTGCTCCTATTGCGGGTTCATCAGCTGGGGATCACAACCCTTCACATTCCAACCCTCTGTTGGCACAAACATCCAGCAAAAAGCATGTGCTCCTCCTCTGCTTTCGAGACTTACTTGGTTAATGTATTCATTAGGGATGATGATCAAGTCCCATCAAAGTTGTTCTGGTAACAACACAGCCACTGTTAACAGAAATCAAATAATTGGATGCCAGAGACAATGATCATAAAAAAGTCCCCCTATGTTTCTTTACTGACCTCTATACCCTGTGTTATGGATGCGGTAGCTTCTCATTGCAGTTGCAATAGCACTGCACAGTTGCTATGCAAAGGGCTCAGCCCCCTCATTCCAATACTCCCAGCACCGGTCTTCATGCAGTCTTCACATAGAAATGGTCCAGGTTGTAATCATTCCTTGCTTTTTGCTAGGATCATTTTAGGGTGGGTTACTGCAGCCTGGCGTGCAGTGTGGCTGCACAAAGGCATGATGCAGCACAAGAGAGGGCACCATGGTCCAGGGCAGAGGAGCCAGAGGTGGGTGGATGGATGGCTTCTGCAGCACTGCCAGATGCCAGTGATGGTGGTCCAGTGAGGATGGGTAATTCTGCTGCCTTCTGCCATTGTCTCTGCTGGTGGTAAGCAGCAAATGAGTGATAAACAGCACAAATACGGAAAGTCAGGTTGTGTAGCAGTAATAACAGAAATATTTTTTTTCATGTGAAAGATTATGCTTTTGTTAAGTGCTCTGACTAATACTGAGAAGAGAAGACATGCCGAGGCTTTCTTCAACTCCAAGAAAAGTATCTATTTTCTCCAAAGCCATTTTTATGCAAGCACTTTGTAAGCAAGCTTGAGTTAAAGATGGAAAAACAAACAACCTTGTAGCTACTGGGAGGTTTGGGAGAGAAGCACAGTTCCCAAGGTCCTAGAAAAGGAAGCTGCATGAAAACCCAGCTGTTTACTGTGTCCTTAGCAGGACCATACAGAAATGTCCCCTTTAGGCAGTACAGTTATTAACAAATGTAAAGAAGCAGTAAGTGAGTGTTGGAGCATGGCTTCAGTCTGTTCTTCCCTTTTATGGTAAAGCTGCCAGCTTGCTGCTACATTGTGATAAACCATCTGATTTTGTTTGTGATTAAGCAGAACTAGCGTGTCTATTGAGAACAGAGGGCATATGATTCCCACAAGCATATACCTACAAGCATATTCCTACACCTGGAGGTGTTTGGTGAAAAAGTGAAGCATATTCCAGAAAAATAAAGGCCATTTCAGGGTTAGGAAAGCTGGTGGAAGTAAGTCTGTTTACTGTTAAATATTCAAGAGAAAATCAAAAAATGTCCAAAATGTTTAATACAGACATACAGGGGGTGAATGTCTTCCAGGTCGTACTGTATTTTTAAAGAAAGGCATTAACCATAGAGATACTGGAACATACAAGATATTTTGTTACTTTGTGAGCCCCAGAAATTATGCTTATCAAGTTTTATTTTGTGCAAGTCATTTTCTTCTGCTAAATCTACCACATAATGTTTCAGAGTCGCAAAACAGGGCACAATCCGTCCTACAGAAAATAAAATATTTCGGAACAGAAATAGAAGCAATCAATCTGGAGAGTCCTGGAAAACAAATGAGGCAGGCATTGCAGCTCAAGACAAAACAGAATAGGATTTGGTTTCCTGATTTCATCTTTACCTTTGCAATATGTTGAAACTTTTGAAGGAAGTGGAGCAATGTTGCATATTCTCCCTCCATCAGTGTGCATAGGCCAGTGTGTCAGTGGGAGGTGTTGCAGGTCAGACTGCACAACTTATTACTTCAGGACTTCATAAGGCTGCCAAATGCTTGGGGCATTAGAAGGGCATAAGTCCGGTGACCAAGCTTCCTCACAAACTTCTACAATAGAGCCATAGGGCTGCCCACTTACAGGGAACAATCGGGTTGCACAGGTGCGATCTTAGAAGCCAATCAGGATTACAAGGAAAAGGTGGAAAAAAAAAAACAACACAACAAATAGTTTTGGTTTTCCCTCCAAGAACTCCCAGCAGCCTTCAGGCAAATTGCTATCAGAGTCACAGAGTGCACATGCACAAATGCCTATGGTGCATCGCTGTATAAGACAGTATCTAGAGGTGTCTATCACTTAATGGGGAGGGAAAGAGGGGCAGCAACAGGCAGAGACATGAAAAAATACTTGGCTTGCAGGAATATTACTTTTTCAAATGTCCCCTGAGCTCAGAATTTCCACTGGCAACTCTGTATCGAGGAGTCACTTTTATTTTCTTTATGATATTTATGGGTTTGTGATGTAATATCAATATATGCCAATGGTTTCTATTTACACAACAGTGTATTTTTAGCAAAAATTCTACTGAGTTCTCATTTTTTTAATTTTAAAGCCAAGTTCAGTATCCTACAGTGAAAAACAAACACGGCGCACAGCTCCCCTCCTCCAACATGGGTATGTGGAAGAGTCCTGCGGTGTTGACAAATACCTCCAACAGCAACATAATGATTCATTTTGTACCAATTTACCAACTAAAGCAGTTAAGTGCCATTTTCTGAGCAAGGGATCAATGAAGCAGCTGATGTTATAACATCGGTTCGAACGTTAATGAGCAACTGGGAGTAAATACAGTTATTTAATATCAATCCAAGCCAAAGCAGAATCCACTACTGCTTTTCCTAGGCTGGCTGTGGTCCAGGCAGCAATTACAACTTGTAAGCTTAATAGGCCGAATTTATCTCTATTATCCTTGCGCAGTACAGAAAGCTTGTTTATCTCATGCCATTTACTACATGCAAGGTCAGCGATAAGGGTGAGCAACCAGATAGGTAGCCCTGCAAGTCATCCAACTCACAAAATAAAATGAGGAATGGGTTTGTGTCTTAACCTCCACCCAGAGGCTTCACTGGTCTAATGCTCACTCTGCATCTGGTGGATAATACATAAATATACAGACACATTTGCTTCTGCCTTATTTAACTGTCTGCTTCGAGTCTCAGGTTTATAATCCAAGCACACATTTCAAATATGCATTTGACCAACTTGGGAATTTGTTTTCTTATTCAGAAGATTTTTCTACAGTCTGTAGAAGGCAGTTTGAGGAAGCCTCTTACAAAGAAGGGCCAGTTTCAAGACCATGGAAGTTGCTCATAGCCTTAATCAAGTCTACTTGCAAATATGTCCAAGGGTGGAGACACCACACCTTTCTGTATAACCTCTTCTAGTGCTGAGCACTTCCACAATGTTAAAATAGGGTTCTACTTCAGAACTGATCACAGCAAACATGCTAAACACACATCTTGCCGTAGAGGCCAAATTGTAAAGCCTGTCAATATCACAGACTTTTCTGGAAGTCTTCTTTCATTGGAGCTTTAGGAAATATGTTAGTGTTATGGAGCACATTATGAAACCTCAGTGTGTGTTCATTATCACAGCCTAAAGTCCTGAGATGAGCCTTTTGGTAGAAAATTATGTGCAAAAGTTCCGAAGGTAAAGAGAAACTCCAACTCCAAATACGTAAAAAGGGAGATACATGACAAGATGTGCTTCTAAACCGTGCTGCAACATTATGGTGTATTGGACTGCAGCACAGAAACCTCTCACATGCCTTACACAGTAGAAATAGAGATTTTGGCCCACCTTTTAATAAATTTTCATCCAATATATGTTTGACAATCCTGTTCGTGGTAAAACATGAAGAATACTTACGTTCTTGTTGATATGCTGTTGTAAAAAATGTATCTTGTTTTTTCTCAGTCTTGAGGATACCTTACAGACAGAAGGATACCTTTTGATAAAAAAAGTCATTTCTAAATCTGAAATGAAACAGAGAGAAAAAAGCATTCAGTTATTTCACACGGAGGGTGGTGACACACTGGAACAAGTTGCCCAAGGAGGCTGTGGATGCCCCATCCCTGGAGTCATTCAGGGCCAGTCTGGATGTGGCTCTGGGCAGCCTGGTCTGCTGGTTGGCGACCCTGCACATAGCAGGGGGTTGAAACTAGATGATCATTGTGGTCCTTTTCAACCCAGGCCATTCTATGATTCTATGATTCTATTTGGACTGCCATGCTATCAGAATCTAATGACCACTATAAAATGTCTTCGTTTTTGATGCCTTATCTGTCCAGACTTTGTCTGAAGTGGGCTGCTAGCCATATTTCATAAGCATAATAACAACTCGAGTTTCAGACTTGAAATTATCAATTATAATCTTCTTATAGGGAGTCTGATCTTTTTGCTGTCCTCATTATAGTTCATCTCTCATGGAATTTACGAAAAAATATTTTTGAACTCCTAACCTTTTGTTCATTTTTTGGTACAAAATATTTCCATTAGAGATGCTTATTTAAATATGACAGCAAATTAAATAAGATGTGAACCCTGTACTTTTGACTAATTGTGAATTGTCAGGTTTTAAAAGCTCTAGATTGCTCAGTGTACATCATTATAAATATAAGTACTTCTGTCAGGACTTAGCCATTTTCCCCAATTAATGGATTTTTTTCTTTATTCACAGACCGAGAAGACCAGTCTATCCTGTGCACGTAAGTAAACTGTTATTTTGTTCTACCTCAATATTATGATGTCATTCCTTATTCAGAATCAATTCAAATTCTGATGGAACTGATATATTCTCACCTTCAAAGAGCTTGACCTGCAGTCCCAGTAGAAGATTTGCCTGTTGACAAAATAAGAAGCAATTATCAGTGCCATAATATGCCTTCAGTGCACAAAGTTCTCAGTTTAAACCGACTTTGAATTCAGAGTTTTACGACAAGCAGTTGAGGACTGTAATCATAAAGGGAGAACTAGAGATTAAGAGGTCCCTTAAGGAAACTGAGAAAACTGAGGAATATGGAGAATTCTGGATATTAACTGGACTGCTTTTCATTCCTGCCCGTCAGTAGCCTACTGTCATATCCTAAATTGGTTGTCATTTTAAGAAATTGATCTTTTCTGTTCATGTTATTTTGGGCTGTTTGCATATTGTGTAGCTACAGCAGCCAAGGCTTGGCACTTCCCTGCTGGCACAGCCCACCTGGAAGCCTGTGTGCAAAGCCATGGAGCGTTGTCTAAGTGCACACTGCACTCCTTGAACCTTTCTGCAGTCTTTATGTAATTGCTTTAGGCAATAGCAAAACACCAGCTAAGCCAGCCCTGTGCTGAAAGCATTGATTTTTCCGAGTTCTGGCTTGCTGAAGTTCTCTTTGAGTTTTGACCTGCCATCAGTGCCAGATGTGATGGGGGCAATTAGTGTACCATGGGTCAGGCAGTGCAATAAACTTTGCTGTGTGTGACACACTACTCCCCAAAGTCCCCTTGATTTACCATTCCTACTGATTTTTGCAGAGCACTCAGACTGTTTAATTGGATGGGGATCTTCTATGTAACCTTCAGCTTTGATAACAAACACATTCCTCTATGGCTTATCAGTTGGTTTTATTTACTTGAGTGCTATTGAAGACGATTTTGACATAACTGTATGTTTGTTGTATTAGGCATCTTCCAGTTTTGCTGATAAAAGGTAATATTCAATTCATGTAAAAACAAATAATTGTTTGCAGAAGATGGCATGCATACTATTTACACCAGGATTACACAGTGATGCTGTAGTCAGTCACAGATTGCAAAAACATGTCATAGTCTCAAACTGAACAGGTTTTGGGAAGTTATCCATAAAAATGTGGCTGCAGGCTGTTTTTAGAAAAAAGTGCTCCTGATCACCAGCCATGCAGGTACTGGTGAGTGCCGCTGCTGGCTGGAACAAATTCATCATAAGAAGTGGAGATTATATACCGTACCACAAAGACTAGCATAGCTCTGACCTCCTTCATAAACAGATTTCAATTACATGCAAGTATCTCAGTCACCAATCTGTCCAAATATGCATGAAAACCAAAACAAATCTGAAATCAATGCAATGATGAAATAAAAATTGACCATCACTTTCTTCCCAGGATGAAACACGTCACGGTAATGGAGACTAATTTAAATCGTGCATTTCGTCCTTCTATTCCTGTACCTTACTTTATTATTGTATCAGTAACACTTCAGATCTTCTTTTAATCTTGGAGTATTAAGATTTATTTTATTTTCATGAAATTTCTTTTGCAACTCAATTCCTTTTTGTTCATACAAATTCTTTAAGTTTTCACTTCTGATGGCTACAAAATATCTTGAATATGAATACTTTTTTTTTTCCCCCCCCACCTGGGAGCTGAAAACATAAAGCATTTCACACCACTACAACATAAAATAGAATGAAATATCTTTCCCATTTGGAAAACAATCTTGTTTAGAATAGCTGCTGCATGTTGGATTGGCATCATGACCCACAGTTTGAAAAATTCCTCTCACTGGTTTTTTAAATCAAGATTATTTAAACTAACATCAAAATACACAGCTTTAACTAGTAGTAGTTTATCCTATGTTTTGGCCTTATTTGGCTGTACAGAAACAGGAGAGTTCACTTGGCTTTCAGCTGGGCAGCTCTCCAGTGCAATCAATTCACATTATTTTATAATTACTAAAAATTCTAAGAAATTATCTTTTTGCCTAAAATATAGAACAAGAACTGAAGAACTCGTGGCATTGATCACCTGGGATCTTTTCTTTCAATAGGTATAGGCTCAAACTTTCCAAGGCCTGGTACCTAAATTGTGAAAAATGTAGCTGTAAGAATTCATATAGAAATAGTTGGGGATGCTGCCAAGAGCTCATCTACTTTTTTTAATGCATGCATTTAGATTGATTAGCTTCTATCAAAATGTACAGAGCAGAGTACTGTTTGCACTTAATTTGGTACAGCAACAGACAAAATTCTGGGTTAGGCAGTGACCATCCTTTCCTCTCCCTTTTGGGGCAAACTCTCCAGAGCCTCACTTGGCTCCATTACCTCCACCCGCTTTCTCTCCTGATACATGTCAAGAAGCAGTCACCCAAGACATCTTCCAAATTGCAAAGTCTTGTTAGGCAAAGCTTCCTCTGCAAGAGAGCTAAACTCTTTTCTTTCCCAGCACACTAAATCTCAAAGGCTGGAGCTGGCAAGCAATGCTGTCTGGCCCTTCTCCCGCGTGGTTATCTTGTGTAGCTTTAGAGCTGGGGTGGAGCTTGGTGCCGACCCAGCTCAGTCTCTTGGGAATTTTTTGTAAATAAACTTAGTAGGACCAGTGGGCTGGTTCTGAGCGAGGTCTCTTTGGGGATTCAGCTGGTCTAGGACAAAGATTTTCATTATCTTTGCACATCTCATACTGCAGGATGAAGCCTGCCAAGCCCTAATGTGATTTGGAGCACCTCATTGACTGCTGTGTTCACAGAGGCTTCCCGCAGTGCCAGAGTAGCCAGATTAAGGGATGTGTGAATGGTCAATTTTTGTGGTTCATTGCTTGCTGAAAGAAATGCTGGAAATAAATCCTGCTGTTACTTTTTAGATGTTTCCAAAAGTGGAATTAAGCTAAGTCTTATATCATAATATTGAGAGCTTTCAAGTTTTCAAGAAAAAGTCCAGTTCTTTAACTCTTCTTTCCCCAAACACGCAGCAGTCCTGGATACACCCCAGCTTCACCCCACACCAGTGCAGCCAGCTTCCCACTCTCACTTTGTGCTAATTTGGAAACCTATTCGAACTGAGATAATTTTCATTTAAGGTGAAGGCAATGGAGTTGTGGAGGATTGAGTAGCACTACGTAAGTGTGCTTATGTGCTTTAAATCCGTTACTGAGTTACTAAAAAAAAAAAAAAAAAAGCCTGGGCAAGAAGTGAAGGAGGAATAAATTTAAAATATGTCACAAATGAGAGAGCATTGTTTCCTGGGTTTTTTTAGAGTAGCAAGCCTATAAGCCTAATATATCTTTTTACTCTGGGAAAACAAGGCAGTTTCTTAGGATGAAAAGATGTATGGGAAGACAATTAAGTACTACTGTTGGACTGATCACAGCTGTGCAACAATTACTGCTTTTCCTCTCTTTGTTTTTGCATTGCCCACCTGAGCTGGCTGAAAAGAAGCGCTCTGGCAATAAATGTGCTGCTTCTAAGTATGGCAGCAATAAGAACGATTTGAGATACTTCAGTTAAACAAATGATCTGTCTGTATAGTGCACTCCTCACTTGGAACATGATTTGGGGTACAGATTGAGGAACATAGACAACCAGAAGATGCCTCCTGGGAGGAACCCCATTGTGTGTATGGTCCATGCCACAATCATGATACTAGCAACCAGGCCCTTCTTTAACAATTGAGTCATTGAGACTAAAGAGAGCATGCAGATTTAAAACAGATGGGATTCTTCATACCACCTCACAATAAAACTTGATTCTGCCATCCTAGAAATGATGGTACTTCAAGAAAGATGCTGCGAAAAAAAAGCAGCATGATCAGTTCTGCTGCAGCTCAATACTTCTGGGAAAAGTTTAATTCACCTATGAACTCAGCTGAGTCACATGCTCTCCTCCTCCTAGGATTTCCCCTTGTAAGCTTCTTGATGTTTAAAGGCACTGAACCTGATTCAGCTATTCCTCTTCATTAATTACTCTTCAAACACATGGTATTTTATCACTGAGATGAAGTCTAGACCTTGTCATACAGCTCTGCTGCATCCTTCAGCATAATGTTGTTTAACGAGTACTTGTTTATCAGACTTGTGTATTGTCAGGGACATTTAAAAGTGATTTGATGTGTTGAAAAATTACAAGTATTCATCAGCTATGAGCATGATAGTTCATTACTTATTTTTTTTCATCCTTATATCTGTGAGATCCCGTCTGTTTTCCATTTCATGTTGAAGAATTTGTTATTGTCCACTTCAAAAGGAATTTAAAAGCTCAAAAAGAATAGCTGCAGAAAATAGAAAAACCCTCAAACTGTGCAGGAGCAAAGAGTTAAGGAAAGCAAGCACAGAACAAAATGTTAAGTAACTAAAGCATTACAGTATGGTAGGATAATTACAAGTAAAATGATGCCTTATATGGTAATACTCACAGGCATTCAGGGAAAAGCCAAATGATGGGCACCATTGCCCTGGGAGAAAGGAAATGCAATTCATGTAGTGATGAACTACAAATAACCTTTAATAAAATAGAATAGTTCAAAGCCTAGAGTTTGTTTGAAGAATGCTTTTATTTTTTTCCAAAGTATCAGAGATGCAAGGTAGATTTATTTGAAACCTTTGTACGCATATGTCTTCAAATTGGTGTGCTTGGTTTGGAATTGTTCCCAGAACACTTAATTTTTATCAATAAAACATGGAAATGTTTTAGCACTGAAGTCCAAGGCAGTGATGGATCCAACCTCTAAACTGTGCAAATTAACCCAGGTCTTGTGAATAGGACCCGTCTCAATTATTTCTGGTTAAAACTCTAAATGCTCCTCATTGTGATGTGTGTCAGGCAGAAATTGTTTCTGGCTTCCTCAGGTTTCAATCAATGTCATCTCAATTTAAAAGATCTTCCCAGCATTTACTCATATTTTTTATGTCCATTTTTCACTAGTACCTTGGTAGGAAAAATTAACTCCTCTATTTCCTAATTAGGAAAAGAAGCACAACTGCAGTGGATCCAGCTAAACAGATTCACTTTCAAAAGAGCTGACAAATATCTGTGGGACTTTTATATGTATTGTTCTTTTTATTTTTAAATTCATTTTAATTTAAATCCAAAGACACAGAGGTCTGACTTCCATGTAGACTGTTGTCCTCACAGCACTAGCTTGATAGATTCAAAAGAGCTAAATTACTACATCCACACCCACTTTCATGCCCTTTTTGACTGCTGATACAGGACAATATAAAAACTTTCTAGTCCATATCATCATCAGAGTCAAAGGTATCTAGCAGAACTGAGATGATAAAATGTGACAAAGAAGGAAGAGTAGGCTGGAAATGTTCTTACTTCTGAGTAAAGACAGTAAATCTGGTCCTTGTTCCTGTACTTTGAAAACTAGCATTTTACTTTATGAGAAGACCTGGAAGACATAAATAAACTTAACCATGGAAGTCCTTTAGGAGGTGGAAAGTTACCACTGCATTCCTGCTTCCCAAGAGACAGAGCACAGCCAAGATGGCAGTTCTGCTGGTCAGAAATGTCCCCACATGAGATGTCCCTGCTGCCCTGTTAGCAGGGATGCCTCCAGCAGTGCCAGCTCTGGTCCCATTGAATTCATGGAAAGTTTGAACATGCAGGTCAGATAAGGCAGTATAATTCCTTTATTCTCCAGCATTGATATAACTTGCTTTAATGCCAGAATTTCGGTAGAGAAAACTACTGTATTCTTGCTGATAGCTTTTCTTATTCTTGTACCACATTACAGTTAATGTTTTTTGTTGTTGGTGTTCTTAAAGTATGAGCAGGCTCCCTGCCAGCCTCAATTCTCATAAATGTTCAGGCACTGCCAAAGCAAGATGAGCTGCGATAAAAAATGCTTTACAATTGCCTTAAATGGCCCAGTGTCCAGTCAAAACACGAATGGGACAGAGATGCATCTCTGATACTGCGTTCTTTGCATGCTAGAGAACACAGGTGGATTTAGAGAGACTGTGTTCTGGGATATATACAGAGCCAGGCAGATTCCAGTCTTGTTTTTATACATGACATACATCGTATGGCAGAAGGAGTTCACCAGTTACCTACCTTTCTTTGTCTTATTTTCTTTCCCTTCAGAGGTGAATCTGGCGCTGGCAAGACAGAGAACACCAAAAAGGTCATTCAGTACCTGGCCGTTGTTGCTTCATCACATAAGGGCAAAAAGGACACCAGCATCACTGTGAGTGAGCTCTTCTGTATTCATCTGTTCTTTTTGACTATTGGGACTGTATTGAGCTTATTGCTAACAGCAATTCAACGTCTGTGGCTTGCCAAATAGTCGACATATTAAGAGTACACAATTAGGTCACAGCTCTGTGTTTATGGAAAAAAAAAATCTTTTGTTTGACATCCTCTTAGGCATCAAATCAGAATGTACTTTGTTAGAAGAGAAATATTCATAGCTTTCTATACACATAGCACCTATTTATATCGTAACATGAAAGACTTAAATTCTGCCAGGGCTTGGGTCCTTATTCTACCCTTGGCTCCTGGAAAATAAGAAGTTTGGAAAAGCTTTTAACTAAAACATTATCCTACTGTATCACAAAAAATGTATAACAACTTTTCAACTCCTGAAGTATTGATCACCTTTGGTAGCAGGCATATTTTCTTGCAAAGTAGCAAAGAGTTCCAAAATGTGACCTATTACTTCTTTTTGTTCCTTTGACACAGAAAAATTTTGGAAGGCAGGTTTTAAATACAGTACTTTGTTTCTTCAAAATTTGTAATAACCTTACCTTAGTGATTAAAGTTCATCATTTTGCTCTGAACTGTAATATTAGCTTATGCCAATGCAGTTCTCTGAGATATTGGTGTAGTTGAAGCTCTCACCTGCCTTTGCTGTTTTCATTGATGTAACTCCACGCCCTAAGTTATTTCCAGCCCTTTTTATGCTACTCAAATACTCCTGGGGAAAAAAAAATGGAAAAAAAAAAAAGTAACAATTTACTTTTATGACAAAAAGAGCTTAAGTAAGGAAGAGATGTCGGTGTGTCCCAAGTGCAAGTCTGAGTGAAAAATAAGGAATTAGTAGCGTAGTGCAAAACAAAATAAAAACCTCACAACCACACCTGTGCTGGGTCTTGTCTGTGCTATATGCCTACAGATAGAAAACTCCACAGCACTGCCTGGCTTCTTCCACCGTGAATAATTGTTATGCTTCAGGGAAGGGGAGGAAGTAGATGTCCCCTTGGGGCAGTACTTTCTAGAAATCTGTGATTCAAGTTGTTGGAAACAGTCCAATATTAAAGGCATAGTTCTCCTTTGTTGAATGTTTATGAAAAAAAAACTTATTTCATCCAACTGAGTCCTTCTCAGTGGCTGGGGGAAATGAACTTGTGGTTTCAGGGCCATTCCTACCAAGTACGTAGCTGTAGTTGCAGCTCACTCCTCTAGGGAATTACATGAGTCTCAGGATTAAACTGGCTCCAAGACAGGCGCAAAGGCAAATATCCACCAGATGAAGTTGTGTAATATGTTGACAAGTAGTAATTCAGTGCCTGGGGCTACCGACACTGCAATTTCAGTCATTAAAAAAATAATCAATAGCAAAATGCTTCCACTGCACCAGAGAAGAGCTGGGGATTTACCATGAAAATATCTGTCCCTGCCTGGTCCTGGGAGACTGACCTGGGACTGAATCCAAATCCCATCCCTTTGCTTCAGGTCTTGTTTTTTTTTTAATTCAGTTAAAATACTCCAATACAGTACTTGTATTTGTACTCTTGGTATGTCTGCAGTAGATTGTTTTTCTTTGTTTTTCTGGTTTATTTGCATGGAAACTGTGTATTGGTTATTTTAATACAGGAAAAACGATAAAAATGTCTGTGTAATGGAAATGATACTGACACTTGTTTTATACCACATTATTCAATACAGCAAGGTCCATCTTTTTCTTACGTGAGTAACTTAGACTGTTTGATGTGTGTTTAAGGCACTGAGTGTAGATCTGCATGCTATTGTTGCACCTCAAAAAATTTAAGAGAGATTTTGTTGAAATATGTTGTATGATATGATGAAAAGCAACAATAGCACCAAATGCTCTCACAAATCAACCCTAACTGTGTCAGGCTCCATGGTGAAGAATGAGGTCTGACACAGGCAGGGTCATCTCTCAAATATCACTCTCTTCTATACGTGTGTGTTTATATTGCCATAGTTTGAATGAAATTTCCCACGATCCTGAAAGAGTCACTCAGCCTGAAATTGAGCATTGTGATTTCTGAATGAAAATATCTAAATGTTTTCCATACTTCAGGTTGAACTTTCTAGGACTGTTGTGAAATAATTCCTAAAACTCACGGTGTTGATTGATTTGTTTGGCTGCATGCTTTCCATTTGATATTGCTTTCAATTTTACGTTTTCATGTAACTGTTGAGGACTGTTCACATCCGCAAAGGTTAGCATGCTCCTAGCTTGCTGCTGTAATGTGTAACAGAGCAGTTCCCACTGCAGCGTGTGTCTGCAGGTATGTTATGGCAGTTTGTAACAGGCCCTCGTGGGCCCCCCTGCATTGTGGTGTGCCATCCAGCATATCAGTACTTTGGGAATATAGGCAGGTTTGCTGGCATATACTGTTCATTTTTATGCCAGGCACTTTTTTGCATTACCCTTTTTCCCCCATTCTGATTGCTGGTTCTCAGACTTCAGCTACGACAAAGTGTTGCCCCTTAATTTTATTTATTACTTCATTTGACAAGCTCTCTGAAAAAGCTAAATTCATTGCTGGCCCAAACAACTCCATGGAGTTCAGTGGACTTTCTTCATGCCTTAGCTCTCCAAAACATCTGTACTCTTGGGAAGGTCCTCATTCTTCTGTCATTTGACCACGTAGATAAGTTTAGTCATTTATTAAGAAACTTTTTTTTATTATATTTTTGAGGTAACTCTCATAATTCCCATATAAATTACAAGAAATTCAGAAATAGCATTTAGAAGGGTACCAGTTCTGCACCCTAATTGGGAAGAACCGTCATTTTCCAAATTATTGCCTCTGGATTCAACTTAAATATTGACTCATTTTCATATTAGAATGATTTAAATGGTATCATATTATCTGTCAAGGACTTTTTTCTGCTGTTATTCAGCATGAGTTATTTAAAATGGGGCATGCTGCTGTAAAGTAGTCCACAAGTAGGATGAGAAGAAGCAAATGTGAAAGTAATTTCATAGCATAGGGCTAAATGAAAAGTAAAAAAACCTGTCAAACCATCTTAATAAGCAAAGACTTTTTTCAGCTTCATTGGTTTGTTTAGAAATAGGAGTGTTAAATGCATGCTCATTTCATTGCATGATGTGTTTCCACTAGCAATTACCAAGCAGAATTAACAACATAATAAAAGGTTTGT
This sequence comes from Pavo muticus, assembly GCA_016647715.1. Classification (NCBI taxonomy): domain Eukaryota; kingdom Metazoa; phylum Chordata; class Aves; order Galliformes; family Phasianidae; genus Pavo; species Pavo muticus. The sequence goes on from JACDJE010000168.1 coordinate 874,942, forward strand.
GTGTTTGCATGAGAATTCATTATCTTAGTTTGAAATAAATCAATGCACTTCTGTTTTTAACCTAAATAGCCTTGCATGGATCATTATTAATAGACTTGGTGAAATCTGCTTTGTAGCTTTGTGCTGCATTACATTAAAATGATTCTCGGCAAGTTATTCTAATTACGTTGTCATTTGCTAGCAAAGGATCTCGATAAACTAACTTGAAAAAGATATGCTAGAGGTTCCTTTAAGAAAATCTCTTTAAAAATTATCATTAAACTGAATATATATATAAATAATTTGTCACTGAATGACCCTCTTATTAAGAAAGACCAGTCATGATGCTAAACAGATTAATAGACTTTACCACAGGCAACAGGGCTGGAAGAGGGTCATGTATACAGGACAGCAGTTGACTGCACAAATATATAAACACAAAGATTAACAGGGAATGAAAACAAATCCACAAGCAGTGCAGTCTTCAACAAAAAAGTTAGAGGCTTAAATTATCTTTCTCCACATTTTTCTCCAGTGTACATCTACTGTTTTTAAATAACTAATTATGAAGTTCAGGGTTAACTGAGTTTGAATGAATTTTAGGGTGAGCTGGAAAAACAGCTTCTACAGGCAAATCCTATTCTCGAAGCTTTTGGAAATGCCAAAACTGTGAAGAATGACAACTCCTCCAGATTTGTAAGTAGGAGAAATCCATTCGGGTCTACGCTGTGGGGAGGTACACCATTCTTTAAATCAATGTACAAAGAGTGGCCCTCTTACCTTCAGTACTTCTGTCTAAAAAGCTTCTCTAAACCAATCCCTTTGAAATACTGTTTAGAATTTCTCTCTGAAATAGGAATTTGGCCTTTTACAGGACTAAAAATCGATCTCAGACTGGGCAGTACCATTGTACTCTCACGGTTTATTGGTCTATGTGTGGCCTTGCAAAATCAACTACTGCTCCAGGACATATCATCCTCTAGAAATTTGAAAAGAAAATCTGTATTTCCTTTTTTTTTGCACCACTGTTGAGCATGCATCTTGTTGGAAGGTATTCCTGTTATTAAGCAAGAGTTGTTAATGACTTAAATGAAATGAATACAAGAGAAAAAGCATCTCACATGGATTCACATTAGAGTAACAGTAGATGGGATCTGTAACTATTTGATGCTACCTTTTGTTGGGAGTGCTGGTAGATGTTCTTTTTACCTGCAGGCCCTTCACTCCTACCTCCGCTGACTCTCTGCAGAGGGATCCCTCAGATCTAGTGCTACTCCCACACTGACCATTGTCAGAGTTCATTTCAGCCTGGTTGTCCTGGCAGGAGGGAATCGAGCATGTTACTCTTAAGAGAATGATGTACATGTCCCACTGAATGTGTATGTTGTAAATGTTGTAAAACCCAACAAAACCTAAAAGAACAGCCCAACCTAGGTCTTCTTCTCCTTCGCAGGGCAAATTTATCCGCATCAACTTTGATGTGACAGGCTACATTGTCGGAGCAAACATAGAGACTTGTATCCTTTTCTGTGAACAGCACTGGAAGCTAACTAGGGTTAGCAGGAGGAAGAAAGATAAACAAGCTCCACTGCATGTCTAAGAAAGGCAAATATCGCTGAGGCTGGTATAAACAAAGATGGAGGGAAGTGGTTCCATTTATGCTGGTACCAGATTCTCAGTTTGTCTTACTCTTATGCTTACATTCTCAGATCTCTTTTCTCATCTATAGGAAGGTATGCTATTCTCCACGTACAGCTTCAGAAAATGGAGGAGATTGATTTGTGGTTGAGGTTGCACGTGATCTTGAGAGCTATGCAATTGTTTTGCTTCACATTGGTGTGATCCTGCATAGGTCAATCCAGTTCCCTGTCATCAAGGTTTCCAAATATAAAAAGATTTGAAACTCTCCTGTTTCTCATCAGTGCTGTTACAGAATCTTTGGGGGGAAAAAAAAAAAGACTGAGAATGTGACATTATCACTACAGTTTACCCAGGAGCTCAGGGAATGTTTCCCATTTCTCAAGTCCAGGTTTGGCAATCCTGCAAAAATTATGCATGCTGCACTGGGAGAGATGGATTCCAATAAAAAGTATGGAGAATAACCTGCTGAGGGAGAATTCCGTATGATAACACCGCTTAATAGTTTATGTCTGCAGCATAAATGGTCATCTTAATAAAAGTAATATACTTTTCCCTACCCCTCTAAGAACTTGATAGTAATAAAAATAAAAGAGACAGGGAAAGCCAAATAACATGATGCAGCCAGAAGAGCTGCCTTTGGATGCTCTGTAGTTCCTCTCCTTTTGTCAAGCTGAAGGACAGCTTACCCTGAACCTGCCTTGACCTTTGATGTTTTGTTAAATCACCATGGTCAGAAATTACTTATCTAGGAACTTGCATAACTGAAGTGAAACAAATATTTTGTTGGTGCTGATGCCCCAGATAGCATCAAGCAGTAGATATTTTCAGAGAACTTGTCTGCTCTGGGAACTAAATACCAACCTGGTAATTCAAGTGACATACCTAGAGCTATATATCATTAGCTCTGAAGTGGGTTTTTTTCCAGGAATAAAGTTCAAGTATTTCAGAGAAATTCAACTTAGATTGACTTTACTTGGCAAGTACTGATGCCTCTTCCCTGGGTTATGTTTATGAGACAGTGTACAAATGGACATGTAGCTAAATTCCTCAGTGCTGCATTGCTCATCTTTGCAAAGAGGAGCTGCTTGCTCCAATAAATGAGGAGAAATAAACATACAGCTAAAAGGAGGACCTTATCTGTTGAATGTAATATCAAACAACAAACAGTTTAGCTTTCTGCACTTATTTTGAGAAGTGACCCATAGAGAAAAAATGGGCTTTATTTTTTCAGGTCTTATCTGAATTTTTATCTATAGCATTATATCATTTAAAGTGTAAATCAGCGACTGATGTCAGAATACTTAACACTGCTGTCAACTACATTTTTAGTATTTTAGTCATAAAAATAGACAATAAATAAAGTTTGCTTTTACTGCTTCTATAGCTACAATACTAGCCTCAAAAAAATTCTTTTAGCAGCCCCACCCTATAATGAAAGAATCATATTTGTACCTAATTTTAAAAGTGAAGTGAATGTTGTTATGAATACCATTGTTATATGTTTAACTTTAGAAGCATTTATGACTCTTGCAGTGCTTACTATCATGATTACCAGCTTTTATCATACAGTAAGAGGTAGGAAATTGATCTACTCCCCATGGTGATAGTTAAACAGTACTAGTGATCCCAACACAAAATTAGAACCAAATTCATGTTAGATAAGCTCATGGCAAAAATTTAAGCAATGCTATTAATGGTTCTGAGACTGAAGGCACAATTATGGAAGGACCGGAATATGTTTGTTTGTTTGTTTGTTTTAACATACTTGACAAACAGATTTGCTTGAAAAATCCCGTGCTATTCGTCAGGCTAAAGATGAGAGAACATTTCATATATTTTACTATTTGATTGCTGGAGCTTCTGAACAAATGAGAAGTAAGTTACTTGCTTACGATTCTTACGTCTCACTGAACAGCATGAAGAATAGCTTACCTATGTGATTTATCTTAATATCTTAAAGAGAATGTTATTCAATCCTTTTGATAAATAAACAGCTCCTTAGCCATAGAAAATAATTATCTTAAGTGAACTGTAAAAAAGTTTCAACCTGTGTGTCTGTTTACAGTTTATAGGATTTTTCAATTGACAAGAGATATAAACTTATTCATCTTGAATGATACCAAGATGAAAAAGGAGGAGTTGTGTATTGTTTTTTACATACACACACACACACAAACAGGGGTTCCAAATATAATTATTGGCTAGCAGTTTCACAATCAAGAGAATATCTTTCTCACAGCTCATTTACACTGTGAAACTCAAAGTTTCAGAATGTCGTGGTGAAAAGTGTAAGTGGATGAAAAAAACAGGAATTCAATATAACATCAATTGGAACATCATGGCTTAAATACAGCATCTTTCCCTACATTACCAATTGCCAAAGAATGTATAAAGCAATGGATAACCCTACATTTTCCCTGATATTTGTGCTAAGAATCTGTTGCTGGCCATTGTATGGAGCTTAAGAGTTTTTTGGTTTGGATCCCTTTCGTTGTTGCCTGGTTCCATTCTTATTATGTAATGTGTATGTATGAATGTGCAGGTCTAGAGGGCCAAGAAGAGGGAGATAATTTTGACTAAGTTACACACAGAAGTAAATGTAAGATTTATGGCATTAAGCTGACACACATAACTTACGCTTTTCTTCTTTGTCTTTTAGATGATCTGCTGCTGGAAGGCTTCAAAAACTACACCTTTCTATCTAATGGTCACGTTCCTATTCCTGCTCAACAAGATGATGAGATGTTCCAGGAGACCTTGGAAGCCATGACAATTATGGGCTTTACTGAGGAGGAACAGACATGTAAGTACTGTTAGCAAGATTATATTCTGCAAGTAATAATATATACAGATCCAAAAGCACTGCAGTTAATTCTGTCCAGAATGACCACTTCGCAAAATAAGCATATGAATGTGAATCTTACTTCACATAATTTTTAAATAAGTGGATCAGGCTCAAACTCTGTGATTCTCTGAAATAACTCATGCTTTTGTTCACTGTTCCAGAGAGAAGGAAAATAAACATACGAACAAACAACTAAGCTACCTTGAAAACGTGGGCCTGCCACAGGCATCAAACTAACCACCGTTTACCCCTCGCAGTTACCGGGAGAGTGTAGGGTTTTGTCTGGTGCTCACCAGCATACATTGGCATGGCTGCAGCCGCCATGCCTCAAGTGACACCTGGTGGCAGAAACAGCGTCACACCATCACTCGAGCCTTCGAGCAGCTTTGTCAGCCAGAGCTGATTTCTGTTACCTTTCCCATCTGCATCAGTGCCTGAGGGTGCTGAGAAAAAAAAATGCTTTGCCTTGCAGGACAGTAGTACAAATCTGTGTCTTGGTAAAGTTAGATGATGGTACTGACAAAGACTGCTTCATTCTACAGCCAGGACACATGCGTTGGTGTGGATATCAGCACTATCCATGACATCAAACGTCATCAAAAATATATTGCTGTCTGAACCCCTTTCATTTCATGAATTAAAATACAAGCCTATTAGGACAGTATTATTCTCCTGTATGAGTCTACCAAATGACCAAAATGACCTCCCTAGATTAATATGATCTCATCTGTAGCACAGCAGCAGATTTTACTGCCTGAGGTAAAAAGGCATGAAATTTATCTACATTTTAGTAGTCAAACGTTAATCAATTACTGTTTTGTACTCTAGCACTAATTCTGTGAATATTTGTACACTGTTTATTTGTGTGAATGAACAGCCACATATTACTGCACAGCCAGAGCTTTGGAAGTGCCACTTGTTCTTGAAGCTGTTGGTAACTCATAGATATGTTCGATTTTAAAGACAGAGATACAGATTCTCAAATGACCAAGCATAGGCCGCTCTGAGTGGGAGATGAATTCCCAAGATTTGGAGGTCTGCCTGAGGATGCAGCACATTTTGCAGATGCTGGTTTTTCCTTAGTGGCCCATATACTCCATTGCATAGATTATTTGAGCTGCTCTTTTACGAGCTCTCAAACTACTGCAGTTTATAGCTGTCTTTTATAGCAAATCTAGATCTTTCCATGGAAGCATAGACTACCAAAGGCCACAAAGTGATCTTTCATTATTACGGAGAATAAAGTTTTCAAAATGTGTCCATTCCATTCCTCATTTATACTATCTGCTTATCTTACAGGTATATTGAGGGTTGTTTCGTCTGTCCTACAGCTGGGCAATATTGTCTTCAAGAAGGAGAGAAACACTGATCAAGCTTCTATGCCTGACAATACTGGTATGATTTGTCACTTAAAAAAATTAGTTAATATTAAGGAAGTAATAAAATAGCAGCTGAGAAAGCACTCTTTATCAGGATTTTTAACAGTTAATGTGTATATGCTTCACAGGTCTTAAAAGATATGCCATACTTAGAATCAGTTCAATATTCATTACCTTTTTTGGTAATCTTTAATCCATAAATTGATGATCAGTGAGTCCCTTGGTTGTGTCATGAATAATACTTTTACAGCAAGTGGCATCTCTTGTGTGTACAACAGAGGAGCTTTTAAGGAAGATAAACAGCATTACACAATTGTTGATTTGCTTGTGTTCACGCTAAGAGAAAATTCAATATATAATATCACTTTTTTATTCTAGCTGCTCAAAAAGTGTGTCACCTGATGGGGATTAATGTGACTGATTTCACAAGATCTATTCTAACCCCAAGGATCAAAGTAGGACGAGATGTTGTTCAGAAAGCTCAGACCAAAGAGCAGGTATCTACTTGCAGTCTTCTCTGCTCTCCTGTAGTTATTTTTCCTTTTTCTTCTCTTTCTTACATCACATCTAAAGGGAATCTGTTTTCATTCTCTCTTTGCATCATCCTTACTTAAATTAGCAGTTAATTGGATTTCTTCTTTCACTTGCAATTTTCTTTCTTTCAGGCTGACTTTGCCGTAGAGGCTTTGGCCAAAGCAAAATTTGAACGTCTTTTCCGTTGGATTCTAACTCGTGTAAACAAAGCTCTTGATAAAACTAAACGTCAAGGAGCTTCTTTCTTGGGGATCCTTGATATTGCTGGATTTGAGATTTTTGAGGTACGTGCTGTGGGACACAAATGGGCTAAACTCCTTGTTATCATGCTGTAGTTTGGAATGCAAGATAACAAATATCTAAATTCAGAGCCACATAAACAATTTGATTCTCTCAAGCTGGATAGCAGCACATGGCCAAGACAACCCACAGGACTATTCTGCTTGGAAGGGCTGGGAACTGGCAGCATCATTGCTGGGCTTCAGGGGGACTCTGTGTTTAGTACCAAGGTCTGGTCTTTATGGTTTATTGGACAGTACCCAGTATTGAGATTTACCACGTGTGATCTTACTGTAAATTTTCAAGGCCTTAAATTAGAAAAATATGGATCCTTTGAATTACAGTAATCTTAAAAAATATAAAGAGAGAAATATTTAACTTGTCATTTGAGTTGCCTCTTTCAGGTGTCTTTCTAACATCAGGAATTCAATTCTTTTGTCCTCTTCACAGGTCAATTCCTTTGAGCAGCTGTGCATCAATTACACTAATGAGAAACTTCAGCAGCTTTTCAACCACACGATGTTTATATTGGAGCAAGAGGAATATCAGCGTGAGGGCATTGAATGGAATTTCATTGACTTTGGCCTTGACCTGCAACCTTGCATTGAGCTAATTGAAAGACCTGTAAGTTTATATCTGTATAGATAGGATAATATGTAGGTTTCATCAGGGTCCATTATATATCAATATGAGAACCATTTAAGATATTTCAGATTATTGTTGCCTGGGAGGATTAGTAACAAAGTAAAAAGAAGGTGGCGGTCTTTCTTTGTCTCTGGCTTTGATGACACTGATCTGGTATTGTTCACATTGCAGACCAACCCCCCAGGTGTCCTAGCTCTGCTGGATGAAGAGTGCTGGTTCCCCAAAGCTACTGACACTTCCTTTGTGGAGAAACTAATTCAAGAACAAGGCAACCATGCCAAATTCCAGAAGTCCAAACAACTCAAGGATAAAACTGAGTTCTGCATATTGCACTATGCAGGAAAGGTATGAGAGAGACTGAGCTACTTTGACTTTGTTTCTTTTTTACTGTTTGACCAACAATAGATCAATCTAGTTCTCGTATTGATAGGGATGGCTTTAGTTATATAACGTATATATTAAGGGCTTCAATTACAAAAGATGAGGAATAAGATTCACACAACATTCACGATTGTGCTAAACTCACATGAAAACAAAAATAACCAGGCACTGCAGTTTTGAATATCCAAGTAATTTGGATTCCTCTCTAGCAAATAGATTTTTAAAGGCACAGTGGTTCCTCTGCCATGGGTATGTCTCCAAAAAAAATCTCTTTAGATGGAAGTACATGCAAGAACAAGTATTCAACTCAGCTCTCAACTATAGAAAGCTTTTCAAATCTTACTATTTTTTAAATTATTTTATGTCAGTACAGTCTCCTGCGTTCTTGGCCATGCCATATTTCTGGCAAAACAGATTTTTGACCCAGCATTGTTTTCTGTAGGTTACCTACAATGCAAGCGCGTGGCTGACAAAGAACATGGATCCACTAAACGACAATGTGACTTCTCTGCTAAACCAGTCTTCAGACAAATTTGTGGCAGACCTTTGGAAAGATGGTATGAATCACAACTCTAAACCATTAATGTGGTTTAAAGGGAGAAACTTGTACCAGAACTGTTCTGTCAACTCTCGTTTATGAGTGGGAAACAAGTGTGAAAATGATAAGAGTGGAAGAGATTGATCTAAGAAACAAGAGTACTCTTTTCTAAATAGTTATGGAAAGCATATTAGATAGTTAATACCACCAAAATAGTTTCCTTAATTAATATTATTCAGCAACGTAATCAAAAATATTCATTATGCTACTATAATGTTATGGAATATATCAGACAGCTCATTTAATACACTGTCACTGCTGTTATGAAAGACCTTAACTTACATGCTCCTCTCCCAAAAATTCTACTACAGTTCTCTTCAGCAAAGTTTTATCTCAAGTAAACTCCACCAGAAGAATATCTATGTATAGAAAACACTGCATTTGTTTAAAAATTCTCCATGGATCTGTAAGACACATACTACACTATACATATTTAATGGTTGTCACACATTGTGACACAACCTACTGGTAGGGATACTTTGCAGAACTGTCCTTTGTAGAGCACCCATAAAACACATTCTATGTATTCAATTGTTCCATTCTTCCACTGGTTAACAAAATCCTTATTTTCGAGTTAGACAGAGGTAAACTATTTACCCAGAAATATCTTCTAATGCTTTCATTAGCATGCTTCAATTGCATCAAAAGTATTTTGGCCCTCTTCTGGAAGTTGCACTTTAGCAATGGCAGTGAAAAGTGTAATGTGAGGTGAAGACAATTTATATAACCATTCACATGTTCTTTTATATTGCAGTGGATCGTATTGTTGGTCTAGACCAGATGGCCAAGATGACTGAAAGTTCACTGCCTAGCGCTTCAAAAACCAAAAAAGGCATGTTCCGTACTGTGGGCCAACTCTATAAGGAGCAGCTGACCAAACTGATGACCACCTTAAGGAATACCAATCCCAACTTTGTCCGCTGCATCATTCCAAATCATGAAAAAAGGGTAAATATCAAACGATCAATTTTCAGACTCTTGGCACACTATTCATGCTGTTCACTGCATCAGCTCACTGCAGAACTGAAAGACGTCCTCAAACATAGATATGTGCTAGTAACATCTTTGAAAATTTCTACCGTGCTAAAAATACTTTTTGTTTCCTTTTCAGGCTGGCAAACTTGATGCTCATTTAGTGCTGGAGCAGTTGCGCTGCAATGGTGTCTTGGAAGGTATTCGTATCTGCCGGCAAGGGTTCCCCAACAGGATTGTCTTCCAGGAATTCCGTCAGCGGTAGGAATCCCTTGCTCAGTCCTAACTTAGGGTTTAAAAGGGCTTGTATACGTGCTTGCCTGTACAAAATAATCTGACATTTTTCCACCTCTCTAACATCTGTGTCTTCTGGCAGATATGAAATTCTTGCTGCAAATGCTATTCCTAAAGGATTCATGGATGGGAAGCAGGCCTGCATACTGATGGTAAGGAAAACAACTTTAATCCTATTGATAATCAGATCTACATCTCTTATATAAAAACTGTTGGGAATGAAAAAAATAATGATTTTTAATACTCTAAACTTCAGCACTAGAATTAACAAATATCCCTGTTTTCCTCCAGATCAAAGCACTGGAACTTGATCCCAACTTGTACAGAATTGGACAGAGTAAAATCTTCTTCAGAACTGGTGTTCTGGCACACCTGGAAGAAGAGAGAGACCTGAAGATCACAGACGTCATTATTGCCTTCCAGGCTCAATGCCGAGGCTACTTGGCAAGAAAGTAAGCATATGTACTAGCAAAAAAAAATGTCTTTGGCAGTGGGTTATCTACAGTAGCCTTTAGTTTTCTGTGTAACAAACTGAAGATATTCAGGCATTTTATTATTAGCTATTTTTGCTAGTATTGCTTTAGAATTCAACTTGTGTTCAATGTTTACCTAAAAGAACTCACTTCTTGCCCAGAAGTAGCTTACTAGTATAGTTACAGATAAGCAATTACATTGTGAAGCTACTTCCATACAGTAAGCATTCTAGGCAACGACCCATCATTTAAACACATTTGTACTAGTAGGACAAGGTGCATTATAGCCTACAACTGGAATATTTTGCACTGTTAGAGTACAAATAGCAGCACCACTGGCATTTGCAAAACAAAACATTATTTCTTACACAGAGCATGAAGCACTGGAGTCACTTGGCACGATCTCAGTTAATACACATCACAGAACTATTAACAGCAATAGCCTTTTTCTGCACGCTACCAAGGCTTTCAGAATTGATAATCAAATAAATTTAAACATAATAGGTTTCAATAATGATAACCAGTGTGTGCTCTCAATGCCCATATAATTCATATCCAGAATTATATGCATACTTTCTGGTTTGTGCCTATCTACTGAGCACAAACAGAAACAAACAAACAAAAAAAAAAAACCCAACAAAGACTAAATAAAATACTGGAAATCTAAACAGAGCTATCACTTTTTATTGAGAAAGCAGAGGCACTGTTTAAGTCACAAAAGAACTTGTGCAGACTTCTCAAATCAGCAGTCTCATGCCATAGATTCTTTGCTTAATATGTTTGTCTTACAGTTTGCATTCTCAGACTAAACAAATTTGCTTTGTGTTTCTTATCACAGGGCCTTTGCCAAGAGACAGCAACAGCTGACTGCAATGAAGGTTATCCAAAGAAATTGTGCTGCTTACCTGAAGCTGAGGAACTGGCAATGGTGGAGACTGTTCACCAAAGTGAGTACCTGCTGTCTGTGAATCTCAGCTTTACAAAGTAATGGACTGCACAAGATAACAAGACATGTCAGGCACCCTCCCTGCTCCACTTCATCACAGATGACAGCAAGAGCTTCATTAGCTTTCACAGAAGTTTGGATTAAAAGATATGCTGGATATTCTTATAACACTATTAACGTTAAAGTTAGTTTTATCTAGGGATGAAAAACTAATTAAGCAGAGATCTATGTAAGATTTAGTATGACTATTTTAGTTGCCCAAAATGAAATAATTTCACACAAGTTGATAATGAGAACAAAAACCAGAATTTTGTGAAACGTGCAGTAATGTGAACTCAGGAGTTCCCTAACTTCCCACTAGCCACTCAAACAAATTAAGTGTTTTCCCAGTGGAGAGGCTTGGTTGGTTTTTTTTTTCCTTCTTCAAGAATGGCTTTCTATGCAGCAGTTATAGCCACTGTACATTCTCAATGCACAAAGCCAGTCTTCTAGTCCTTCAGCAAGTGATGCTATTGGCAGTAGAGGTGCTCACAAGACTGCCAGAATTAATGCAGAAATGGTTATGAATACTGCCGGGGTTTGCTGGTTTAAATATGTTTATACCAAGTGTGGTGAGACATTATTTGCCCACTACCTGAGCAGCAGCAGGTAGTGCTACCACCAGCACCAGTCATCCTGACACCAGTAAGTGCTGTATTCAGTAAAATAAGTGCTGGTATGATTCTTAATTTTCTTTTTGTTTTCAGGTGAAACCACTGCTACAGGTCACCCGCCAAGAGGAAGAAATGCAGGCCAAGGATGAAGAATTGCAAAGAACTAAGGAAAGACAACAGAAAGCAGAGGCTGAACTGAAGGAGCTGGAACAGAAACACACCCAGGTGACTGACAGATCTAAGCCTCTCTGAAATATTAGCCAATCTCTCACCATTTCCAGAAGCTATTAGGATAAAGAGGTCTGTTTTCTTTGTACTTACAACTGTATTCATAGCAATGGTCCAGAATGAAAGTTCAGTGCAAACTCCCAGTAACTTCAGCAGAAGCCTAGTATCTGCAGAAAGACCTATGGTACAGCTACCTACGTGTATATTATGACTAGTAGAAAGACACTGTGGGGACAACTTGCAATCTTAATTTTAACTGCCTATACATTTTATCTCCATAGCTTTGTGAAGAGAAGAACCTCCTTCAGGAGAAACTTCAGGCAGAAACTGAATTGTATGCTGAAGCTGAAGAGATGAGAGTCCGTTTAGCTGCGAAAAAACAAGAGCTGGAAGAGATTCTGCATGAGATGGAGGCCAGAATTGAGGAAGAGGAGGAACGCAGCCAACAGTTGCAGGCAGAAAAGAAAAAGATGCAACAACAAATGCTGGTGAGGAAGCATAAGTAACAAACACACACAGTAACTTGTATCTCAGAGAACAGCAGGAGATAGGACCTGAGGTTTGCCAATGAAAGACCTTGCTATGCAGCCCTTAGTAGAATGTGTTTATGCCACTGAAGTAGTAACAAACAGATTTATGCTCTTTCCTCCAGAATTCTTTATACATCATCTTCCCCTACCCCAGTTTTAAATTATTTTCTGTAAAAAAAACCTGTTTCAGTAAATCTTTCTTTCTAAGTCAAAAAGTATTACAGATAGTCTACTTCTTAGTAGGAACAACCAAGTCTATAGCATACCCCACGTAGACTGACAAACATTATGCATTTCCTGTAATTTAAATTGTATTTTATTTCCAGAATTCATGACTTCTTTTTCCCTTCAAAGGACCTGGAGGAACAGCTGGAAGAAGAAGAAGCCGCAAGACAGAAACTGCAACTTGAAAAAGTTACGGCAGATGGCAAGATAAAGAAAATGGAAGATGATATTCTTATAATGGAAGATCAGAATAACAAGCTAACAAAGGTAAGCACTGTGGGACCGTTTTCTTACTTTGTGAAAATAGTGCAGGATGAGAGAAAATATCTTTAGCTAGAAGAGGAAAAGGTATACTTCTGATTATTGAGTTTCATGTGTAAATATTCACCAGACCATCAGGCCAGCCTGTATTGAACAAGTTTCTGATAATTTTCCCATGTTTTCTTGAACGATTCAGAATTGTGAAAAATACTGGTATTGAGGACCCCTGTGGTGACAGTATCTTAAAGAAAATCCCCACGGTAGTCAAGCACAATCAGTGGAACATATCTTAGCTTTTCAACCAAACCTCATGATTAAAATTGGAAGTAAACATGTATTCAAGTACTTCTTGAAGGGGATACTCCTCTGAACTTTGCTCTTCACTTACCAGCCAAAGTGAGTGTAAGATTCTCGTAACAGCAGATTAGAGAATATGGGAAATTTCAATACTGCTTTCCAGCCCTTCTGTACTCAACAAATTGAAACATACTGGCACAATCTAAGAGCATCCAAAGACAGCATACTGGACATTTTTTATTTGGTATAGAGATGCTTCATGATGACTGATGACAGACACTTCTGTTAATAAAACTGTTTTATTCTTCTACAGGAAAGAAAACTCCTTGAGGAAAGAGTAAGTGACCTAACAACAAATCTTGCAGAAGAGGAAGAAAAAGCCAAAAATCTTACAAAGCTGAAAAACAAACACGAGTCTATGATTTCAGAACTGGAAGGTAATACGAACAAAGATGCTTTATGTCAGATATTTGCTTTGGTACATATGAAAAATAAACAACAATAAAACCCTAAAGAGAATCTGGAGCGAACGTCTAAAGACTATGTGTTATCCACTTTCATATGCTGAAACCATTTCGTGAATGACAATCAATGAAACCCCAAGATGCATAAACTATAGATAGCTTTTCTTTATATATATAAAGAGTAGAGGAGAGGAAGTTGGGGGAAAAAAAGTGTTTCTGGAGAAAGATAAATATATATATATATATTTCAGTGGCTGGAAATAAGTGATGACAGCAAGGTATTGCATGTTGCTTCAGAAAGACAGTAACTTGCACTTAAATATACAGCCTCACTGAAGACCAGAACATTTTTGCATCCAAGTTCAAGATCAGATGAGAGCTCCTTGCACTAACCCACTCTCATGACCCAAATCTTTGCTTTTTCAGTGCGACTGAAAAAGGAAGAGAAGAGCAGACAAGAACTGGAGAAAATAAAGAGGAAGTTGGAAGGAGAGTCAAGTGATCTGCATGAGCAAATTGCAGAGCTCCAGGCACAAATTGCTGAGCTGAAGGCACAGCTAGCCAAAAAGGAGGAAGAGCTGCAGGCTGCTCTAGCCAGGTATTTGCTCCTGTATCTACGTACAAGTTAAAAATCCCAGGCTGAAACATATCTCTTTCCTTTCCAGACACCGAGTACATCCTGCCTGCCTTTCTGCTGAAGATACTTATACTATTGTTTTTTCATAAACAACCTAACCTTATGCCCAGACAGTAATGAAAACACTTCTTCCCAATGGCCTTAGTAGCGCTGCCAAGTAAAGAATAAAAAGTAGCAACATAGTTTATGGGCAAAAAGCAGAAATTACTTACGTGTCTGACTTTAACCCATTCCAGTCATTGTGGATTTTCTGTCTAAATTTAAGAGGGAGAACAATCAACCAAAACTTTCATTGAATCTGTTGATTTGGCATCTCTAGTCATTGTGTCCTGGCAAAGTATAGCTGTCAGATCCTGTTTGCATGAGTCCTAGCTCTTTCTTGCACAGGTTTCGGGTGGGAAAGCAGGACTTTCAGAACTCCCTGGGCATATCTTACTGCTCACAATTACATTATTTAAATCCCACTGAGAACTCTAGAATATGGAAACACTAGATACACAGTATAAACATACAGTATTCACAAATTCATGTACAGTATTTCACACACTATCTTAAAAGACAGAGGGAGATATCACAATACATAGATAAACCACGGTTCCTACTGAAGTGATCACGTAAAACTAAATATTTCCAGTTTATTAAGATTAAAATCACACCTTGAACATAAACCTTTAATCTCTGTATAGTGATGTCCTGAAAGTGAAATGATACTTTTTAATATAGAAAATTAAACACTTTCTTTCCAGGCTCGAAGATGAAACTAGTCAGAAGAACAATGCCCTCAAGAAGATCCGAGAATTGGAATCTCACATCTCTGATCTCCAGGAAGACTTGGAATCTGAGAAAGCTGCAAGAAACAAAGCAGAAAAACAGAAGAGAGACCTAGGTGAAGAGCTGGAGGCACTTAAGACAGAGCTGGAAGATACTTTGGATACCACAGCCACCCAGCAAGAGCTCAGGTATGGAGACTTTGCCCATGGATGGAACAATTCTAGACTCTCATAGTGATGGTCTCCAACATACAGACAATCTAATTCAGGTTACCTAGATTTTTTTTTTTTCCTGGAGCTAGATATCTAATTTTCTATCTTAGGCACCTTAATAATTCAGTCTTGTACTTAGCAGTCTAAACTCTCTTCCCCTGATGTTTCACACTTCAGGGACCCCAATTCTGTTAACTGATCTCAGTACAATTTCTTCTGATCTTGTCTGTCGTATGTCCTGTGAAAACTACTTCACAGAATTTCTGTAAATTCATTTTTGCATTATCTCTCAACATGAATTATAACTAGACTGACTTTACAACTATGTTGGAGTGCCATTTTCCCAGTGGCTGGAACACTCACATGTGCTCCTCTCCATTTATGTGCGTCTTCTTGCAGAGCAAAGCGTGAACAAGAGGTCACCGTGCTGAAAAGAGCTCTGGAGGAGGAGACTCGAACTCATGAAGCCCAAGTCCAGGAGATGAGACAGAAGCACACGCAAGCTGTGGAAGAACTAACAGAGCAGCTGGAGCAGTTTAAACGGGTAAATAGCAATCCAACATACTGATGACCACCCACTAAGTAATATCAATTCCTTTTACAGAAAACTCTTTCTTCGTGTTTGTAGGCTAAAGCAAACTTGGAGAAGACCAAACAGACACTGGAGAAAGATAATGCTGATTTGGCTAATGAAGTCAGGAGCCTGAGTCAGGCCAAACAAGACGTAGAGCACAAAAAGAAGAAGCTAGAAGTACAGCTGCAAGATTTACAGTCTAAATACAGTGATGGAGAGCGTGTTCGGACAGAACTCAATGAAAAAGTTCACAAACTACAGGTAAGAGGGGGGGGCTGAGCTTCTACTATGACACCCTGGACTTGAGTAGACCAGTTAGACTAAGTTCATCTGGAGGTACATCTAGAGGAATCCTTGCCCTATTGACTTCAGTTGGAACGCTCCCGTTTTTTTTCTTTGGGGGCGGGGGGGGTTCAATTGTAAGGCTCCTATTTCAGTTATCACACTGTTAAACAATTATAACCACTCATGGAAGTGAGAGCTCTTAGTCTTAGGATTCCCTGTGTTGTGTAATGCCACCACTGTTTCAGTGACAGTGCTGCATATCTTACAAAGATCCTTTGTAAAATAGCGTTTATTTGTGATTTAGTTCCCAAACATGGAATAACTAAAAATATTTTTAAGTAGCTCTTTGGTAGATTTGCAATGCCCAGCAATACTGATCAGCCACAGTTACAAGTTTATTCATAGCAGCTGTAAGCTTCTCTCACTAATTTTAAGTTAATGTTTAAATAAGAAAATATAACCAAAATAGATCAGCTTCTCTCAAACTTGAGAAGAGAAAGGAAAATACAGGGAAATCCTTGTGCCCGTTTGCAATTCACTGGAAGTTGAAGATAAAACAGGAGATGAATTTTCAGCATTTCTGTTATTCACCTGAACAATAGTATTTTTCACAACTGAATTCCTAGAAATGCTGTCTGTTACTGTGGTATATACAATATATTAGTATTGTCTTATGAATAGAAACAGGCTATAATATATAGTAATACAATGCTAAGGTTACCTCCAGACAAAAATGGCCCCTTGGAGTCTTAAAACATAGGTCACAAAGACAGTATGCAGACACTGTAGATTTTCTGTGTAGGATTTAATTCCGCAGAACTTAAACCCCACATATTGTCCAGAAGAATTGCTGCAAAGTTTATGATTCTCCTATGAACTCTAGAAACACTTTTAGTGCTCAAGATAACTCAAAAAGCATAGCAGCATGTTTGAACGGGTTCTGAATATTAAGACTTCAATCCAGAGCAAACTAAAAGTGGAGGAAGTTGTTAAAGTTGGCAGAATAACTGAGTCTTTTCACTTTGGTCTCTCACAGATTGAGGTTGAAAATGTTACCAGTTTGCTCAACGAAGCAGAAAGCAAGAATATCAAATTAACTAAAGATGTGGCAACCTTAGGATCTCAGCTACAAGACACACAGGTAAACTTGTATCTAGTAACAGCTCACCTACAATTTTAAGAAATACGCTATAAGAAGACCTCAGCTAATGACTGTCTTGCTGGTTGATGTGATTACTGTAGGAGCTGCTTCAGGAAGAAACACGGCAGAAGTTGAACGTGTCTACAAAGCTTCGTCAGTTAGAGGATGATAAGAACAGCTTGCAGGAGCAGTTGGATGAAGAAGTGGAAGCAAAACAAAATCTGGAGAGACATATTTCTACGCTGACAATACAGGTATCAGTGCCATACCTAAATCATTAACTTTATCACCAAGTTTTGTCAGTAATTCCAGAGGCTTCAGACAGGTAGAACTATCCTAGCACAATATATAGATCTTCAGGAACTCGTGTTAGTAGCCCAGATGGCATCAATGGAGACAGAAGACTTCTAGTATCTTTAGCATAAGTTTATATTAAAGAGGTCCAAAGGCAGTTTTTCACACTTGGCCTGTATGTGCATACTAAACAGGTAGTCTGCCAAGTCAAATTAGAGGTAGTCTGCCTGGGTCAGATTAGAGGTTCTGTGGTCTTGGTTTTCTCCTAGTCCCCTTCTATGCCAAGCTTTGTAGTCACTGATATAAAGATTTCTTCTCTGAATTCAAATTTCAGCTCTCCGACTCTAAGAAGAAGCTACAAGAATTTACTGCTACAATAGAAACTATGGAAGAAGGTAAAAAGAAACTGCAGAGGGAAATTGAAAGTCTCACACAACAGTTTGAGGAAAAAGCTGCTTCTTACGACAAACTGGAAAAAACCAAGAACAGACTCCAGCAGGAGCTGGATGACCTAGTGGTGGACTTAGATAACCAGCGTCAGCTGGTCTCCAACCTGGAGAAGAAGCAGAAGAAGTTTGATCAGGTGTGGATTTAAGATTCTCCTTTGCTGTGTTATCACCGACTTCTCTGTGACTCACAGGGAATCAACTAAAAGATGATAGTGAAAGATAAAGCAGGGTCAAAAAATAAGCTAAACTTGAATGAAAATCCCATATAGCAGTTAGTTTCTATTTATATGCATTAAATTAAAATGCAAATTTCTCTCTGTCATTATCAGCTGACAAGAAAGTTGTAACAAAAAAAAACTTTATACTAACATTCCTATGTTAATACTACCTTTTTATAGATGCTGGCTGAAGAGAAAAACATCTCTTCAAAATATGCAGATGAAAGGGACAGAGCAGAAGCTGAAGCTAGAGAAAAGGAGACAAAGGCTCTGTCCTTGGCCCGTGCACTTGAAGAGGCACTGGAAGCTAAAGAAGAACTGGAGAGAACAAACAAAATGTTGAAAGCTGAAATGGAAGATCTTGTTAGCTCCAAGGACGATGTTGGCAAGAATGTAAGTTTGGGGCTCAGAATGATTTCCACAATAACTTAGAACAGCAGCTAACAAACAGATAACTGTTTTCAGTGTGGGAAGTTTTCTGTAGCGCACAAATCCATTCAGCAAGATAGGTATTTCATGCAGAACTCCAAGTTTATTCCATTTGTATCCAAACCTTCAAGAGACTCGGCAAAGTAACTGCAAGTTACTTTTATTCTTCACATGGCTTCAAGCCTGAAGATTGATTTCTAAGAATGAAAAATATTAAAGACTAATTCATTTAGTAATTTAATAAATAACTTTCAAGTGGTAAACTCTGCAAATCTCATTTTAATGATTATATTTTACTTTACCACCAGCTTAACATGTACTTGTATAGCTGCAGCAAATTTCCAGTTACATTGCCAATCACTTCTTTTATTACAGTGATAATATCACTTCTAATACTAACTAAATTCAGCAATGATACTTGACTGATTAAAATCAGAATATAATAAAGTGTAAGGAATCTCAGGTTGCTTGAAGGGAGACTAAGTATACAAAAAATGCAATTAGCTCATATTAGCTCATTTGCTGTCCGCAGCTGATAGCTTCAAATGTGGCCTATATAAAAAATAAGCTGGGTTTAACCAGATTTATTTTTGTATAACAAATCTATAAATTTCTCATTGCTTAAAAGGTCCATGAATTGGAGAAATCTAAACGGACACTTGAACAGCAAGTAGAAGAAATGAAGACACAATTAGAAGAGTTAGAGGATGAATTACAGGCTGCTGAAGATGCCAAACTCAGGTTGGAAGTTAATATGCAAGCCATGAAAAGCCAGTTTGAAAGAGATTTACAAGCCAGAGATGAACAGAATGAGGAGAAGAGGAGACAACTCCTTAAACAGGTATCATTTTACTATTACAAACAGAGTAACCAAACCAAAAAACCTGAATTTCCCCAGCCTCATGCCGTTACTAAAGCACTTTATTATAATAAGAAAACATTATATATATATATAAAGATAGCATAACAGTGTTGTATTTTGCATTTCAGTAGCAGGTGCACAATTGCTAGCAGGTGTAGCAAGTCAACACTACAGTCAATATAGTATAAAACACGTGAATTATTTTTCCTAGCACAGTAAATACTGCTTTTCCTGTGTTCTTAGAGCAAGTGAAATAAGACAGCTTCTGATATATCTGCCTTCCCAAAGTACATGAAACAGATACCAAAGAATTGGAAAGGGAAACAGGACAGAGCCTATTTGCACAGTAGCATTGTTAGAAGAAACCCCATAGTCATCTTATTTCCACAAGTACAGGCCCACATTGCCGATTCCTTTGGGGAATCTTCAATTTTTGAACAAAATGGAAGTGCATTTTAACTGCTAGTAACACCACAATTAATAGATAGTCAGATTGTGTAGATTATCCAGACTTACACAGAGTTTAAGGGTATTCAAGGGTGCTTTCTATACGTGTCTTCTCCAACGATCAGCTCCATGAACATGAAACGGAACTGGAAGATGAGCGGAAGCAACGTGCCCTGGCAGCTGCAGCCAGAAAGAAGTTGGAGGTTGATGTCAAAGATCTAGAAAGCCAAGTTGATTCTGTTAACAAAGCTCGGGAAGAAGCCATCAAACAACTTCGCAAACTACAGGTATGTAAAACCCACAAATTCAGTGTTTTCTTTCTTTTGCTGTCTTTTGTACAGACATAGCATGAAAGTTTGGTGACATCTGTGAATTAAATACCGGATACAGATTACATGTTGGAGGGTCAGGGAAAGCCTTTAACAAACCTACCAGAACCAAGTATCTATACTGTAATGCTCAGTGTGAATGACGAAGGAAAATTTCATATGAGTAACCATGAAAATCTTAAATGTCATTATTGCAGAGAGCTTCCAACATTCTCTGCCTGACATCTATCTGCTGTTTACTCAACCATGTGAAGGAAAACTGATTCCACTGTAGACAAAGGGCTACAAGATAAAACTGACTATAAGACATCAATCCTGTTCTAACAATGACTCAGAAGCATAAAAGGCTCCTCAGAAGTCATGCTGTTTCTAAATTAGTATCTTCTTATTTATAGATCTACTCTTCTGTCATATGCTGACAGATAAACAAGGAATTGGACATATTCACAAAGATTAAAATGGCACACACAAACATGCAAGGGAAATAAGGTCAATAGGCATTACGAAAGCCACAGTGTGCAAGTGGAAGCATCACTCCTTGGAATAATATTTAAGAGTCTTCCAACATATGCTAGCTGATCTCTGCAGAAAATACACACGGGCTTTATGATTACATAAATGCTTCTATTCTATTATGTGCATATTTCTTTACACTGAAATTGTAGTAAAACTAGACAAAAATAAACTTCCATTATTCTTTTCAACAAGGCTCAGATGAAGGACTACCAACGGGAGCTGGATGATGCACGGGCTGCCAGAGAAGAAATATTTGCTACAGCCAGAGAAAATGAGAAGAAAGCCAAGAACCTTGAAGCTGAACTCATCCAGCTTCAAGAGGTAAAATGGAAAACTTTTAAAGCAGTATTACACAGAATATACATGATCTTCAGTAGCTAGACAGAACTGCATTGACATGATCTAATAGCTAGAGATGGAAAATTAAAAACAAAATTTGTAATAAGTTTCATGCACTCCAGTGGAGTTGTTGGATATACATCTGAGCATGGCCAGGTCAAGCTGAAAAAAAACAACACCTTGGAGGAAAGCACAATTCAGGTTTAAAGGGAAATGAACTCTACGATCACAATACAAACTGTTCTCAATAGCTATAAATTCTTCCCTGGCATTTGTGATTTAAGAGTTTCCATTAACCAGACAACCCAGCTTACACCAGTTTTAGAGTTCACAGTTGTGTAACTTTGTCAGAACGCTTGCTCATTTCTTTACTATGCTGCCTTTTCCTTCACTCCTAGGATCTGGCTGCTGCAGAGAGAGCTCGCAAACAAGCAGATCTGGAGAAAGAAGAGATGGCGGAGGAACTTGCAAGTGCTACTTCTGGAAGGTAAGAATAGCCTGGATTATTCACAAAGCTGTAAGCATGCTGCTGAAAATTGCATGGTTGCCAAGAGAAGGTATATTCCTGTCCCAACAGACATCCAGTCTTGACAATACAACATGTACACATCTGACTGGTTTCATTATCTGATTTTCTTTTCTTTGAGAATTATAGGTAGTTCCTAATAGCTTTAGATGCGTTCAATTGGTCAGAGCCATAACTATACACTTAAATTTAAACTTACAGAACAAGCCTACAGGACGAGAAACGGCGCCTAGAGGCAAGAATTGCCCAGCTGGAGGAAGAGCTAGATGAGGAGCACAGCAACATAGAGACAATGAGTGATCGCATGAGGAAAGCGGTGCAGCAGGTAGAGTTCATTTCAGCACGTGTCACTTTGTGTGCATTCGAGTGAAAGTTATTTGTGGCTTTGAAAATATATTTGGAAAACTGCCACCATGAATCACCACCTGTCATTTCCCTGAAAGTACACAACGCTTTTGACAGCATCCATTCTTGCCCTTGCAGGCAGAGCAACTGAACAACGAGCTGGCAACAGAACGAGCAACTGCACAGAAGAATGAAAATGCCAGGCAGCAACTGGAGAGGCAGAACAAAGAGCTGAGGAGTAAACTGCAAGAGATGGAGGGAGCCGTGAAGTCTAAATTCAAAAGCACAATTGCTGCTCTGGAGGCCAAAATTGCTTCTCTTGAAGAGCAATTGGAACAGGAGGCCAGGTACTTAGGCTTGCAGAGGGCATGGACATCCATTTATTGTTCTAGTTAACGAGACAAAGTAAACAAATGCATATATGATTTGTGTCATCAGGTTCTCAGTACCATTAATATTCGGTAAATTCTCTCCCCACATAACATTCCTTGGAGACATGGCCACTAACTGGAGTTGTTACAGATTTCTGAGAAAAAACCATTTTATTGCTGAAAAGTTCTACTGGTACAGCAAGAATCTGCCCCCCCTGCTTTGCCATGTGACCCTAGCAGATTCTCTATTACACATTGTGCCATTTGTAGGACTATTTCCCGAGGAAGTCAATTTGTGTTTTAGTAGATCATCTTATCTGCTCAGGACCTTATCATGCAGCAAAAACATGTATTATGTTTTTGTTTTTTTTTAATCAGAAGACCTTTACATTTTGCTCTATTACATTCAGATAGGCCTTTACTGTATGGTTCCTTGGTGCTCATTCCTGAAGTCACATCACCAAATGTTGCACTGTCATTTGCAGAGAGAAGCAGGCTGCAGCCAAGACATTACGCCAGAAGGACAAGAAGCTGAAGGATGCATTGCTGCAGGTGGAGGATGAGAGAAAACAAGCAGAGCAATACAAAGATCAGGTATGAGTCTGCATCAAAAGGGTCTTAGTCGAGGGCACAGAGATTTTTGAGTTTTACTGAAAGTTTTCAGGTTTCTACCTTTCCTAAGAAAGCAAGATTCCATGTTACACCTCAAAGAAGGGTCTGTGCTAGGACAGCTATAAAGCCTTTTGCTAAAAGATGTGACAATTTGATTTTTCTTTCATGCTGAGACAAGTGCCAAAGCACTAGTCCTTGTCAATAAACCAGCTGCAACAGTCTGACTACACGGTGATATATAGGACTCTGCACAGCATCCCTTTTGGTACACGAATGGAGACCACGATCACATTTTGTACCCTATTGAGAGGTTTAACTTTACATAACACATATCAACCTGCAAACCAGAAATGCAGAGTCAGGACTGTGTAGCAAAATAAACAATTACGTTTGCATCAGCAAACTGAACTCCCACAAAGTAGTTATATCTACGTTTTTAGATTTTAAGTTTTGCCTTTGATAGAGGAGGAAACTCTCAATAGAAATATGAATAGAAATATGAAATTTAAATGAGAATCTAAAGCTATCAGATGTATTTCAACTTGAAGAATTACTTTAATTTTTTCTTGTAGGCCGAGAAGGGCAACCTACGACTCAAGCAACTGAAAAGGCAGCTGGAGGAGGCTGAGGAAGAGTCTCAGCGTATCAACGCAAACCGCAGGAAGCTGCAGAGAGAGCTGGATGAAGCTACTGAGAGCAACGATGCCCTGGGCCGGGAGGTTGCAGCACTGAAGAGCAAGCTAAGGTAGAGTGCCTGTGTTTGAGAAAAACTGAAATTTAGTATTAAACTAAAGAAGTGAAAAAATAAAATAATCTAGTCAAGTAACAAACAGACACAGATAACGAACACAAGGAGTAACTTTGCAGTATTAGCTTGGCAAATGCAACAATAAGCCAAAGTCAGAAGGTGAAGTGCGTATCATGGACTGCAGTAGTCTCAGGATTTTAGCTGTGAGATCAACAACTGTGACAACGTGGCATAGGCCTTACTATTTTTCTATCTAAAACTTCTGTTTGCTTAGATAGGAACAGAATTAGGCTTGGTTGCTTTTGAAAATACTCCTATGGCTGTATATATTTATTTCTACAGTTACAAATGGGTAGAAATGGTCATGCTTTTCATACTTACACACATGCACAACTCATATGTAATGACTGTGATCAGTGTTGCACATCTTCACAGGTAGCAAAAGCCAAAGAACATTATACAACTCTCATTCAAAAGTTTCTGGACCTCACCTTTCCTTATCTAGGGTCAATAGACCAAGGAAAGATCAAAATATTCTTTTGCATTTTCCCTATTAAAACTGACTGGGAAAAAGATGCTGTGATCAGTCAGATACATACCCGAGTTTTCCTGCACTGGTTGGGTTTGAAAACATTAAGTCACTGAAACACAAGCTGACTTGATTTATAGGAAATTTCTGTATCTGCATCATCAAACTGTAGAACTCTGCTTTCTACCTAAAAACAAAAAGTAATTCAAATGAAACTAAAGCGCCTGCCTAGTTGTGTTCTTGCTGCTGTAGTTGAGTTTTGCCATTGACATGCACGCACCTTCAGATGTGGATACTTACTTCAAAGGAAAGAGTTAGGGATGTGGTAGCCTTTTCTATAAGCACCACCTTGGTTGGTACACACTACTGGCTGCGTTACAAAATAGCTGCTGCATCCAGCCCTTTTTACATAGAAAAGGATATTTACATTAAATAGCAGATTATTTTTGTTTGACCTGAATGTACTGTAATTGGCGGTAATGTACTTTGTTTAATTATTTAAAAGTAATATACCTAGCTCTGGTCATGACTATGTGCTTAGTATAACTGCCCGGGATTCTTTATCTCTGTTTCAGAGGGACACAGGAACCTTCGCATGACTAAGCAGGTACCATGCCTTCAACTTTGCAGCTAGCTTGTGTTGTACAAATTCCATTTTCTTTGGCCCAAGTAAAAATTATGTGAGGTTTCTGCAAACTGTGAAGGCTTGGATATCTTGGCATTAATTTTTTTTTAAAAGAGACAAATATTACAATAATCTAGCTACCATCAGCTGTTCATCAGTGATACAAGTAGGCTATGTACTGACGTAGACTTACCAGTGTTGCATTCTCACTTCTTGTAAGCTCTACCAACAGAGTACCCAATAAAGTACTCTGACATTTTCTGCATGTCAACTGTTTGGTTGTTTTTTTTTTTTGCACCTATTTACAGCCAAAGATGACAAATTTGCAAATCAAATACACCATTAATTAGTGAAATTGATTAAAAGCACTAATGAACATGAAGTGTCACAGCATGTTAAGTGTTTCACGTTATTTCTTAAGCATATTGTAATGTTGGCTCTAAGGTAAGACCCTACCTAATTCACGAGATTTTAGAATACCTTGTTTGCATGTGGTTTATTACACATTTATGCCATCCAATCATGAATAAAAGGAAATTGTGCCTTTTGTTACATAGCACTCTGTGCCTATGGTTGCTTACAAATAGCTATTACTAAGGCTTTTAAAACTATTTTGCAGACATTACCTTGCTTGTCTACAGCGTGTTGCTTGTCTACTGCTACTGAAACGTAAAGCACAGACACAGAAATTAACACCAACACTGTAATACAGCACAGCATTACATTACACGTCATCACATTCTCTAGAAGTAGGAATAACACCTGCTGTTGCAAAAATTAAAGAGCTACTGCCTTGTAATATTTGTATATCTTCTATTTTACATATGCTGAGTTTCGCTGTGAATACACAAATATTTAAAGAAGCTGTCTTGTCCTTGCATGTGCCTTTTAGTCAGCCTAATTTTCCCAGAGCGTGATTCAAGCATCACTCCAGTAGCACTTGTTCAAAGGTAGACTAAATAGATGCTAAGCAAAACACTAATGCTTAGGGCTTGCCTCAGCTGTATGCATTACTCTAAAGGTACTGATGCAGATGGTCACAAAAATATTATCAAAGCCATAAACCTGTTTTAGATTAACAGATTTAAAAACTATTTATAAACAGGACCAATACCAATTTGAAGGAAGTTCACTTTTTTTTGTAGCCAAAACTGTACTGCAAGACTTGGTTACACTCTTCCTGTTACTCTCCACCAGTAACGTGTTCTTTTATAGTACTTCAGCGAACTACAAGAGTGTAAAAAGTCATTTGACAAATGCCTTGTATATAAGTCTAGATAGCAAGAGCCCAAGGAGGAGAGGGAGCTAAAGAGCTCTTCCTGGTGAAGACTGAGATCTTCATTGGCAAGATCTAACAAATTTATTGACCTAATTAGAGGTTAGTAACAAATAACTGCCATCATGAAGTAGTAGATGCTGCTGGTTTACTCTGTCAAACAGAACAGAGTAGAAACATACCCTTATCTTAGAGTCTTCTAATACGTGTCTCAGAAGAACTAAGGAGTAGATCTTAAGCGTTGCTATCCAGCTAGTTGCTTGCTTACATCAAAATTAAGTTATCATAAAGGGTTGGAAAAACAAAACAAAACCTACACATGTACACAATGTGTTCTACCTTGGAAACACAGGTTTGTACTCTAAAATAAATTAGGCCAGCCAACATTCTTATCTACTTCCTAATATGGAAGATTGAACTTTGAACTTGAATAGCTGCTGCAGAAAGGACAACTCTGGCTTAGTCTTTTGCAAGGACAAGACAAGCCTTTAAATATTTACACATGATTGCTGTACCCAAAAGTGCAGAGTTGGATACATTTTTATACCAAATTAGTAATTTTGGCATAACATTCAGTGATCATGAATTTATTTTGTTGCTTATGTCTGTGGTCTCAAGCCTTTACAAAGGTTTGCTTAATTAGGAGCAAGTGAGAGGCCATGTTACAAAACTCCAACGTTTTGTAGCACACAAAGCAATGAAGGCCAAGATGAGACGTACTCATCTTCTGTCTCACTTGCTCACACCTCTCAAAAATATTAACCTTGAGGACCAAAGTGTCCCTGGCTTGGGCTGTAGCTATGAAATCTATGGGGATGGGAGGGAAAAGGGAAAAGAAAAGCGGGTATATGGGAAGAAAAAATTTTCTGCAAGTATTCTATAAGACATTGTCTCTGCTGAGTGTCAGCGTATGAATTATAACAGCTCCAAAACACAGTGATGGCTTCCTCTCCCCATTGTGGAAAAGGCTGGAGCTACTAACAGCCTAGAATGCCACATGTCACAGCACCTGTGGTACTCTGAGCAACACAGACTGACTGTGGGATCAGAAAACACCCACTGACATCCACAGCACCGCTCCAGTCTCTGGCCTCACTAGTCTTCTGTAACTGATGAGCTTATTCAGACTGTAGGTCAAAAATTCAGCATGAGCTTTCTGTGTCGTCTTGATCTTTGAGAAAGGCAGAATCAGTGCTACACTGATGATGTGGGGATAAGCAATTCCCTTTTCCCAATCCCTTCTAAGCACGCTCAGTTGTAGTCCCATAAGGAAAAAAAACAGAAAAAATGAAAGGAAGAATAAGGCATTTGGAGCAGATGAAACAATTTAGAACAGACTTCAAGGACAAGAACAGGAATCCCATCACAGTTCCAAGCAAGTGGGAGTCTCGACCTGTTAGCTTTAGATGCTACAGAGAAGGCAACTATGTTAGGTGCCCACAGCTCTCGGCTGTTTCAGTTTTAAAAACCTCAGGCCCACAGGTACTGTTTCAAAACCCTATGCTCATTTGTGAGGGCTGTAAATGACCTAACATCTGATTTTATTTTTTATTTTGTTACTGCAGGAGGGGAAATGAACCAGTATCTTTTGCCCCACCACGTAGATCTGGAGGCAGAAGAGTAATTGAGAATGCAACAGATGGAGGCGAAGAAGAAATTGATGGAAGAGATGGAGATTTCAATGGAAAAGCCAGTGAATAAACACGCTTAAAATTGCACTGCAGCAAGGGGAGGGAGGATGATATTTAGCACTGTTTAAGTCTACTCTTAGTGTCAAGGTCACACACACCCACTCCTCTGATGATGATGAAAGCACAACTGCCTTGTCTCCAATGTATAGATTCATGTTAAAAGTACTCCAGAACTTTTATCATGAAATGTTTTTGAAAAGTTTTGTTATAAATTCAGAGTAATTCATGAAGAATCTTCCAGAAAGTGAGTTCCAGTAGTTCAGACAATTTAAATCTCAGTGAACTGAAGTTTACAAAGGATTTGTAGGACTGTTGCAGGAAAAAAAGGCATTGGTCAGTTAATCTTTTCTTAAACTTTCATTTTGTCTTAAGTATTCAATATAGTATTTTTTTTTCCTGGTTACTACACCCTTGATGCACCATTCACAAGGTGGAAGTGCCTTTTTAATCACATACTGAAAAATAAAATATCATTTGTTCAAATTAAATCAACTGTTACAGTTTTATATGCACTATGGATGTGCTTACACACTAATAAAAGTCTATAGAAACCACTCCAATATTCTTGTGTGCAGGTGTCACTTGGGTGCAATACAACATACCAGAAGAGAATGGGAGATGCAATACAAGTTCTTTACAACTCAAATACCTCTCTGAGAACGTCAACTGTAACTGCTAGAATGAAAAACTGATATCTTCTAAGTGATTGCTTTTGAAAGACGACATGTACATTCAGGTGGAAAAAAAAAGACAAGAAGCACATGAGACAGGCTTAGCTACCTCATGAAGACATGGTGCTGAGAACCCTAGGATGTACCTGAGGATGGGCAACACCTACAAGAGACTTGTAGTCTCCTAGTGCAGCACCCAGGAAGCAGACAGGGCTCTAAATGCCTGTGTTTAGGTAACTGAACCCACGTGTTTAGTCTGCATGCATATGGGTAGTTCCAACTAAAGCCTCTGAAAGCAGGCTGGAAACAAATAGAAACAGCAGGCCACATTAGATGCACTGATCGAAGCCAAGCTATTTGGTATTAAGGGATCAGTATGCAGTTAATTTTATTTTTTAATCACTCCAACGGGTCTGCAGCCCACTCCTGGTAACTACTAGGACCTACCACCAATCCATGCAGCTCTAATACTCACAGATAGCAGCCAGCTTTATGGTCACACTGGGGCAGTAGAGAACCACACACTGTAAAGTCAGGAAGATTTACTCTGGACTGAGTACAGAGAGCTTCCTTGATGTCTTACATTGTACTGCAGATTAACCTTAAAGTGGTGTGACTACAGGAAGAGCAAATCATGCAAAAGCATCTATCCTTACCACTGATGATCACCTTCTAAAACTAATGATTATTCCACAAGGACAAAGATCATGAACATGACAGCTTCAGAGCAGAAACCATTTAGCCAGCAGAATCAGACCCCGAATAATAATCTTTTTGAGCAAGTAGAAAAGGAAGAGCTTAAATAAGAATCCATTCAGAGTGATTACGATGACAAGCTGGTGAGGGGATGAAAGCTTTTCATCGTATAGTCAGCCAAGAAGCGTAGCTCTGTCAACATGCTCAAGAACTGGCTGTTAAGCTGGTAATGCACATGTGCAAACAAGGAGATTGAGGAAGTCAGACTTCAATAAAATGGTCTTAAGCACCAGTACTTGGATTAGAACTTGTAAATTGAACATCGTGCCCTTCTAACAGGACTTCACCTGGATAACTCACAAGCATAACTGTCTAGTGGTTAAAGCACTACCTACCACTTGAGAAACTTAGGTTCTAGTCCCTGTTCTGCAAGCAAAATAAGCTCAAGAAAATATTTTTTTTTCTTTGTGACATTGCAGAAAGAACCCTTCTGCAACAGTGTCTTAATTGCTGGTTTTGGCTGGGACAGAGTTAGTTTTCTCCATAGCAGCTTGAATAGAAAGCAATGAATAAATTCCTTATTTTGCCTTCCTTGCAGACACAGCTTTTGCCTTACATATTAAACTGCCTTGGTCTCAACCCACAAGAGCTGTTCTTTTTTCCTCAAACTTTTACCTTTCCAATTCTTTCCCCATCCATCTGGACATGCAAAGCAAGTATGCAGCTGTATGATATTAGCTGCCTACCGAGGTTAGCCCCTAACACCAAGCTACAGTTCCTCTGTCAACAGATGCATCATTACAGAGGCGACTGATCTGCACTATAATGTTTTGACAATTCTCAATAGCATACCCTCTTATAGTCTGATTATATCTGTAGCCACATTGAAAATATCTATCTATAGAGTATAATATCAGTAGCCACTTTAACTTCAAATCCATGGCTCCAGCAAAGCCTTGACTTTCTAAGTCTCTACCTTACATCAGTGCTGACTCCTAGCCTGAACAGAAGTCAGCCTGCTCACTAAGCAGGCAAATTCTGACAAGATCATACAGAAAACTCATCTTGCGTGATCAAGCTACACAGTCCACTGAGTTCATGTGACAGCACAACTAATGAAGTAGCTCATGCTTTAGCTCCTTATGGGTAATAAAAGAGTGCCAACTCTGTGTGACAGAAGAGGACAAACACTAAAACAGATTACAGCCTCAGTTGAAGATTTTAAGAGAGTAACACCAAGCACTGTGAAAATCCTAAAGGCATCATTAGCTATGGCAGTAACATTCCTTAGAGTAGGAAACCACGAGAACAAGAAAGAAATGTAGAAAATTCTGCAAAGAAACTGATGACAAATGCTTGTGTGTAAGCACAACAACTTGCAAAAAAAATTCCAAGTGAGTAATTAGCATTCAAAGTAAGCTTTATTCTGCTCCCTAGTTAAGCCAACTTCGTAGATGGCTTGAATAATGGGAATGGTCTGTGGTTATTTCCTATTCCAGAGAAACAGATGCATCAGTAGTTGTTTTTCACATCATTAAAAAAAACAAAATAATTATGCATTTTGTCATGTAAATTTCTCCCTCTCTCCCCAGATATAAAAATGTTTACCCATTATTGCTTTAATAAGTGCAAGCTTCTCTAATGTGTATTAATACTGTGAGTGTACTTCATTAAAAAAAATGTAGTGTATTTCTGTAGGGGAAACACGCCAACTTAAAAAAAATAATTCACTATTCTGACATACTTGGCCAGCAGAAAGGACTTTTCAAGCTAAAAACATTGCTAGTGGCAGCTGAAACATTCCCATTAAAAAGAAACACAGATAAAATAAGATACATTCACAAAAACCCAAGGCACATTAATAAAGGGAGGTTTGGAAAGTAGTAAAACCCACTTATTAATATGTTAGAACTAGAAACTCAACCAACAGCCAGGCTTTATGGGCCACAATATAGCAAAAGCATATCTATAGGCTAATCCAGGGCAAAGTTCTCTACCATCCGGGATCTCCTGAGTACCCTAAGTATTAAGCATTTATTAAGCATTCCTCACCTTTTAACTATTATCTGCTCTTCAAGGTAAATCATTGCTTACAAAGCTTCACCACTAGGCAGAATTTCACATAGCAAGATTCTGACCAGCAAGCAACCTACAAAGAACTGAGCAGTTTCTCCACAGAAATACACCTGTCTCTACCTATAACCACTCCTCTAACTTTGGTGACTGCACCAGAAAGCCAGAACATCATGGGTGATTTTCTTAACGCCAAAAGCCAAAACCTAAAGAGTTGCACTGGGAACCTGCTGTAAGTAAAGGGACAATAGCTTTAACTGGCAGTGTCAAAGCAGGAGTTATTCACAGCAATGAATATAAGAAGCAATTTTATGTCCTGTGCTGCTAGGCAACATTGCTTCATCACACTACCCACACAACTCAGCATAGAAGCCAGAAGGGCAAAGCCACAAGATGCCATTATCAGCAGCAGTTTCTTTTTCAGGCCTCACCTACTCTTACACTTCTGTCTGGTTGTCTATTGATATTCGTGTTATATGTACATAAGATTTTATTTTTTCTTTTCATAGCAGCATCTTAACAACACTTTGTGAAGGATGGCTCATTGGTCCTGGAATATTTGAAGGTCTTGTTCCAAACTCCAGGCGTTTCACTAACCTGCAAATACAAAGCAGAATTTAGAGCATTTCTTGCTCAGTTTTACCATCTCAGTCACAGTAACTGGTCATTTACAAGAATGCAACACTAAGCAGAGAAGCCAACAGATTAAAAAAGCCAAAACAATGGTCTGAATATCAAGAATATCAAGAGAGCCTGTTACTTAACTAGGCTAAATTCTCCACTGCAAAACAAGGTTCCATTTCCCTTTGAGTAGTAAGAGGCTAGATTTTACAGGAGTTAGAATTTCAGTTCTTACATTACAGTAATAGATGTGTAATCACCTATAGGAATATGCAAATGTATGGCCCTTGAGGCTTTCTTGTAGGTTTCTCCCCAAGCTGCAATAGCAAGTACTACGGAACATTCTTTCCACATGACAACTTTGGGTGCTGTTTAACAGGACAAATGAGTATTCCCAGATCAAGGGTCTGGCTGAATAGTTGCATCTGCAATAATCTGTACTACAAACACTGAGAAAACCTGAAAAAAAAACAAGAAACAACCACCCAGTACAAGACTGGCATGGCTTAGGTACTGAACTCTGATTTGCAATGAACTTAGAAATGTTCCGTATTTTGGGAGTGGGAGGAAAGAGAGAACCAGTTCATTAGGTAACAGCTTTTGTCAGCTGCTCCCTGGAAATACATCTTAGCAACCATAAAGCATTCAAATGAGTCGATTCATTATTCGCTTCCCCCCACTCCCCCAGTTCTCATACGGATAAATATCCTAACTGTGATAAGGGAAGTCCCCATATGCCAAAAAGCTGCTGATTCATCACTGCCCAAGAACAAAGCATAAACCAAACCAAGCCAAAAAGCATGAGCTTCCTCTGTTGTACTTGCTCACATTTAAACACTGGTTTTATTATAATGTGTTGCAATTGCTTTGAATTTGAACTTTATCACAGCTAGTCTTCAGATTTCAACAGCTTGTGATTACAATTTTTAAACTGATCTGGAACATGGAAATCAATCTTGAATAACTAAGTTTCCTACCTTTCAGAAATAGGTCTGGCTCTACCAAAATAAAGAACGAACAAGAAACAGAACAGTACCAGTCAAAGAGTTCTCACTAAGACAAAACAGCTGAGAATGGCACTAACCCTGTATCACACAGAGGCTGATGAGGACTCATGCGTGTCTCAAGGACATCTCTGTTCATGTACATGGACACCGTGGCTCTGTCCGGAGACTGGTCGTACACAAAGTTTCGGCAGGAGGCAAGTTTGGACTCCAAAGCCTGAGGTAAAGATAAGTAACGTACAATGTCACAAGATGTAATTTTGACACAAAAATTGCACTGAGCGTGGAATTTTTTTTTCAGTTTGCTTTAAAATGAGTTGTCTAGTAGAGGAACCTGCAGATTCTTCACATCAATGCTGTATACTTATGTATTTAATATTATTAAATGCTCATTTAAACTATCTACTTCCCTAAACTTACATTAGGTTGTGTGTACTGGTTGGTACACCAGAGTCACAGGTACCCTATTCTCTACCACATGCTCCTTTCCTAGATGGTTCCACCTTCACCGCTAAGACAATTTTCTGCTGTATTAGTTCCACACGTCAGCCCATCAAGTCATACGAATGCTTGTGCCAACACAACAAGCACTGGAGTGTGAGGGAAAAGACAGGAGGAAGTTATGTGATAACTTTCCCAGCATCAGCACTATGTCAAACTACACAGCATTAGCTCATCAAGGCATTAGGTCCAACTTAAAAACACAACTGGAGTATTAATGAAAACTTTATCAGAAGCCACTGGACAGCAGGCATCAGCCTGCTTTCTTCTCTGCACTCCAAAGGAACAGATTCCCTCATCATTTACTCATGCCAGTCTGTCTTTTTCTGCACATACTCTTTCAGAAGTTTGGAGAGGAAAAGAGATCAGGACTCCACACATGTATAACATCTCGGAAAAGCAGAGATGGGTCTTATTTGTTTCAGGGATGTTCAGAAACATACAGAATCAAGGCCAAATTTCAAGGCCATGCTTAACTAACTTGCTTGCTGAGATGGTCTTTCCAGTCTTGTCTGAGCACCAGCGCAGATATTCAATCCTGGCTACAGTTTCAGACAGCTCTTTCTTTCCAAGAACTCTGGCTATCAAGTAAACACTTACCCCTACTTTTCGCAGCAAGTCTCCCATGATGTTAAGTGCAGATATTCTGGCAGCAGGTGTGAGAGGGGTTGCACAGTAACTGTCCTCAAAACCTACAGGGCAGGTTAAATACATTACCCATTGTTTAAAAACAGAGAAACAAACAGAAAACCCACTTTGACAAAAATCAGAAGACTGCCTAGCATATAGAGCAGATGAAACATTAGTACCTTCACCTTTCTGTATCTGACCTTCAAATCCTTCCCGTCCACTAGAAATATGAAGCACTGACTCCCTGAAACAGCTCGAGTTACAAAGTCTTAAACTGAAGTCTCTAAACAAGCCATGGTTTAAATTTCTAGCGATTTGTTTTACCAGCCTACTCCGCATCTCTGTTACTAGAGCAGGACCAAAAGTGTGTTCTCAAAGAGGGCCATCACCTCATTTTACAAGAAATCTTTCAATCCTTTTTCAAGGAAGTGAGTTCTCCCCCACTGAATTAGGTTAAGAGTACCAAAGCCTACAATCAAACTTTGTTAGCACTTAACTGTAACATTCAGTCACCAGCATGTGACAGTACAACTCCTTGTTGTAATCTGATATACAGCTACACAAATCTGACTTTTTAAGTACAGTGGAGATGGGAGTTAGCATTGGGGGGTTGGAAAACTTATTTTTTAATGAGCATTGATCATGTCAGTAACTGATTCTATTAGCACAAAAGCAGAGACAGTAATTTAGTACAGCTAGCTAGGATGACTTGCCAGTGTCCTGCTGTTCCAGAGTAAAAGGAAGACTTCTGTCTAAGCACCTAACCTCACAGAGAAGCCTTTTCAAGTAACACAAACGTAGCATAAGAGATCATGCAGAAGTTTTTAAAATCTTTTCCCTAAATTAGCCCAGCATCTCTGGAACAGTTGTGAACAAATAATCAAGTCCTAATAGCTCATCTAGTTCCTTACAATTATTATTACTGGACAATTCACATCAAATGGAAATTAATAGCCTATGAATAAGCCCCCAGACTTGCAGTCAGTGAACAAAGATCATGGTGATTGGATTTAGGCAGATCTATCTGAAATGCTCAGCTCTGCTCCTATTTTCCCATTTCTCCTGTAGCCAGAATCTATGGTGAAAACAAGGGTATGACATAGCATTGCTGTGCTTGTTCTCTGTCACACACCTCTCCTAAATGTCGCAGGGGTGGGAAAGTTGATGATGGGCGCTCGGTGCACAGAGGGAGTTGAAGGCAAAGATAAGGATGCTTGAACTGCAGTGTCTGTTCTTTCTGTTTCCAGGCTAGTTCGCATCGGTGTTTTAGGTTTCTCCTGTTTCTGCTGCACTGCAAGCTCTTGCCGTAGATCTGTGAAGGAAGCAGCACAATGTCTTTAGAATCCATATTCACTAAGATAAAAAGCACTGGGGAGAGTTTATTTTGCTCATAAGATACTTCACTTCTACCAGTGGAACAAAAATCACTTATCCTTGTAAAGACTACTCCAGGCACATACTCAAAATACGGATGAATACTAAAGGCTTCTCTGGGATTGCAGCTCAAGTTGTTTTTACAGTATTAGTTCAGTTGCTGTTATCCAGATTTAAGCTTTATACCCTTTCACATGGCTTTTTTGAGGCAGGGAATTAATACTTTCAGATGTTACAGACTAGTATGTGGAGGCACATGAAGACTGAAGCTCTGCAACTCAAAGTATCTTGGCTACATCCCAGTTCCATACCAGGTTGAGATCCAATTATTCCTACCTATTGCACTGCTTCCCCTTCTACCTCGGTATCCATATCAAGGAAGCCTAGGCTAAGGCCAAGTGGAAACCACGACCGCCTAGCCCAGCAACAGAGAACTCCTACCCCACAGTCTGACTGTAGCTAGCGTGAACCACTCAAGGTCACAGAATCTGAGCAGAGTTGGAAGTGTTTCTTCAGCTCCACATCTGTGCAGTCTCCTTCATTTTCTCATCCAGCCTTACTGATGTGTTAAGGAACTTGGACACGAGGCTAACTGTCAAAGCTACCTGGAAGCCAGTCACAGCCCACCTGCTTTACCATTCTATCAGTGTTTCATTGACTCCTCTTTTCACAGGCCAGGAAACAACAGAGGTTAATGGTTGCTAAAGAGGACCTTCACAGCTTACAGGAAGTCAGAAAGCACATACCCTAGCTGGACTGGCTCTTCTTAACACCTCAAGGCCCCAGAGCATCACTACAGTTTAGAAGACTAAAACAGACTCTAGCTTCTGTAAACTGCTCTATATCAAGTGACTGAAGCAGACAGACATGAAGCTTCAGCATTTCAGATGGCAGATTTAAAAGACACAAATATAAAAGTTAAACTCAAAGATAAATGGATTGGACTGAACAAGTACAGGAGGGGAAAACAGGAGATCTGCTGTCTAACCTCTAGCTTCATCTTTCAGACGTTGCACGGACTCCAGAAGGTTTTCTTTCTCATCCAGCTCACTCTCCAGAAAAGCATTTCTTTCAATAGCCTGGTTTAGGCGCTGCTCAAAATCCTCAAGAGACATTATAGCAGCTCTGAAAGAGAGCACACAGGATTTTACCACCAGGAATGTAGGAACTCCCTCTCCCACAGGAGAAGATAAAATCTTTTGGGTTAGTTTTTTTGTTCTGTTTAATTTTAGCTTTATGAATATGAAATAGTGCAGTTGGAGGAGGGAGTTGGAGAAGGGAAAAAAATCCCATTTATGATTATTCTTGAATACCTTCATCACAACCATCAACCACGTAGGTAGTTAGCTCAGGTTAGTTCAGAGTGGCAGTGCTAAAAAGCACAACATTACAAATCACTTAGAGCCACCATATTTGCAGGACAGAACTGAGGTGATAGAAGAAACATAGAAGACTGGTCACCTTTTTGCTCTTTCCAAGTCATCATTTGCTTGCTCAAGTTCTCGAATGTATTTCTGAAGTTGATCTTTAATAGCTTTTGTCTGTGCCAAGTCATCCTCCAGTGTAGAGATTTGCCTGTACCATTCTGAATGCTGCATTTCAAACTTTTCCTAGTCAAGGACAAATAAAACAGCATATCAGGGACTCAGTATTGTCTTAGTCCCTGAAGAACTTCCTGTGAAGTACTTAGAGAACTATCAGCTTACACACAGTAAAA
The DNA here is from genome assembly GCA_016647715.1 of Pavo muticus. Taxonomy (NCBI): domain Eukaryota; kingdom Metazoa; phylum Chordata; class Aves; order Galliformes; family Phasianidae; genus Pavo; species Pavo muticus. The sequence goes on from JACDJE010000168.1 coordinate 912,079, forward strand.
TATCAACAGAGTCAATTGCTCACGTATTTCTGGGCTGCCAATAGACAAGAGTTCTTATAACTCTTTATCAAATGATGGTGCTGGGGAACAGTTCCTGACATCCACAGCACAGAGCTGTTCCCTGCTCTCCCAGACAGCTCTCTCTCATGCTTCCCCACCTCTCCTCCATTCACGAAGTAACAATCTTACATGTAGACAACTTCTACCTTTTTCTCAGAAAAAGGCTTAAACAACAGCTTGTTTGCTTACTTGTGTAATTTCCCACTCAAAGACAAGACAAAAAAAACCCAGTATGCCTGTGTCTTGCCCTGTACTGGTAGGTGTCTCAACAGGCAAAGAGGACAAAGCCCCAGAGCTCCCATATCATACAGCATCCTGCAGTCTGGAAGTTTTTTTGTTTGTTTGTTTTAAGCAAAAGGGACAGCTAGAAGAGCCTTGCTGTTTTAAGAGGCAGGTGACAACCACAACACAGAGGCCCAAGAACTTGCACCTCCTTGAGCAATAACACCCAGTAACGCCACAGAGAGGATCTATAGGACCTGTGAGGCAAATACACTGGCTAGAGCAGGATTATCTGCAAAAGGCTGTAAGCCTGCCATCTGCTCTACCTGATTCTGGAGAATGGGATGAGCACGTACTGATATCCTGGACTGAAGCGTCGAAGACTAATTTCTGAGCCTTGGGAGCTCCAGCAATTCATAGAGCAAAATGTGAGAAAGAAGCTACTTATTTTCAACTCTAAGAAAGAATCAAGAAATACTTAGGGAACTAAGTGACAAGAAAAAGAACATCCAAGTGCAACACTTACACAGTGTTACAGGAACCAGCAGGACTCGTCACTGCTGCTGAGGTTTCATTAACACAAAGCAGGTTCAAAGCTCTTGATTATAAAACATTTCAGGTGCAGCCACGCAACAGCCTTCAGACATGAACCTAGAACAAACTGTCCTCCTTTACAGCATGTACATAAGTGTATATTTAGAAAAGACACCAGTGGAGAAGAAGGCTGAACTTCACACTAGCACAAACCTCTCTCCAGTTATCACTTCCAGACATGGTTAGCATCATGTGACAGCAAAACCATCACACTCCACCACCTTGCTACTGGATCACTTCAACATGCCAGAGACTTCTTTGAAGCTCTAAGACTGCTAGATAAGTAGGATTCCTGACATTCTTATGTGTTTAGAATTTAACACACTTGAAGTCACTGAAAACAAATCCACATACTGGAACTTGAAAACCATGGCACACAGCCCATCACAACTGATAATCTGGAGAGCTGCTTTAGTGCTTATAACACACAGATAAGGAGGAAGGAAAGAGAAACCCATTCTGAATTTATTAATTTCTACTTAGTTAAGTGTGGTGACATGTTGCCATAATTCCTCATCCCTGAAAGCACAGGTGCACATTGGCTTTAAGAGCCCCCACAAGCTCTAAGAAGCAGATTACTTTTAGCTAGCTTTTCAACACTCCAAATAAGCCTTCCAAAGTATTATTTCCATTTATATTTAAGGTAGCTTGAACTCCAGCTTCTAAGGAGTAGCAAGCTGGTAAATTCAAAGCTACAAATTGTGCAGGCCTTATAAAGTTCACTTGTGTTAACCTAGATGTAGACACCAATCCTTGATGGGTTCAGTTAACATCGCTGTTCAATAGCTTCATGAGTTTAATGCTTCGCTCTTGAATTGATTCAGATAAAAGACCAGAACTGCAAGGTTTGAGCCTTTGTTTTCAGCCAATTGTAATAAACCATCAGCTGATTCTGACCATCAATGGAGCCTCTGTTCCTTCACTGCAGGCTGTTACTGCAATCTTCAGGCTGCATGAATAGCCAATTGTTAAAATGTTAGTTCCAAGCAGAATATGTTTTTATAAACTTATCTACTGTGAAAACTAAGTAAGGTTTTCTGAAACATTTACTCTCCATGTTTTAGAAGTTCTATGCCAGTTCCTACTACTTCCATTCCCAACTGCTTCAGCTCATTCACTGCCCTTTTCTCTCAGCTCTTACAGCAGAAGAAAGCAATCTATGCTCTCCTTAGCCAAATGAACTGCAAGTTTTTGTTGATCGGATAGACCTTCTCCTCACTCATCAGCTTCCATGGGTTTATGTGACTATGGGGAACAGAATAGACCAATACTCCATACAGTAAGCAGAGCATTTAATATTGCTATGCCACTAAAGCAGAGCAAGAACAAAGATCAGTGTGACAGAACAAATGCAGTTAAGTAAGGCACGGAGCTTTCACTGCCAAAAAGATTGTGTGTGGAGGGGGGGGGAAGGGTGTGGAAATCACTAAGTTGGGGCTGGGGAACAGAATCTCTCTCTGGAATTAAAGATTTCCAGAAACAATAGCTGAGACAAATATACACTCAGATTACTGATTTATATAAATAACTTCACTCCCAGTAGCTCATTACTGTATCCAATTGAGAAGTGTAATTAACTTAATCTTTGCTTCCACAGATGTTGACCAAGCCCTAGAAAAATAGTGTAATGTTTCTTGAGTGACTGTACTTCACCATTAAGTAAAACAAGATTAAAATTTAAAAAGGTACAACAACTTCTTTGATAATTTCTCCTCAGATTTCCCAACTCCATCAGCCAGAACAGGAGACAAGAACAGGATACTAGGTGGACAACTATATTCACCCTCCAGATAGCTCCGTAACTATTTCTTACATCACCCTGGTACGAGGTTCCATCTCAATAAGTTCATATCCCTTACATTGTGTTATGGAAATTAATGCTTTTCAGCCATTTCTCTCCTCCAAGGCTAACCAACAGTAAAGAGGATAAATTGTTGCCCCACCTCCATTAGAGACAGATTCATTAACTTAGCAATTGGACAGAACGATATGATGGGAAAAGGTGTTTCAACTGAGGTGTAATGACGGAAGGATGGGTACAACAGAAAGATGCTAAAAGGGAAGGGAAGATTTCTTACCCATATCAGAAGATTCCAGGTTCACAGGGGAAAGCCCCACCTGCACACATCAGTAACATTCACCTTCACACTTAGGATACATAGCTACTGTACGTATCATCCCATCTTACCTTAACGGACTCCAGTTCCATTCGCAAACGATTGTTTTCTGAAAGAAGGTCCCTGTTTCTGGACTCCGTTTGCTGCAGCTGAGTTTCCAGTTCAGCTTCATATTCTCGGCTCCCTTCTTGGAATTCACACAGTTCCTCCTGTGTATTTGCAGCACTAGAACACAGTTCCAGCAACAGAATTCACCTTAATGAATCAAAACAATTTCCTGTACACTGGAGGAAGAAAATACTACTTGCTAGCACAAAAAGCTCTATGCCCCTCTCCAACACACAGTCCTACTCAAACCAGAGAAGGGATCAAAAGCAGCAGCGTCACGGCAGCACTAATTCACTGTTCAAATAAGCACAAAGAACTCTGGGCTGATGTAGTTTATGATGAAACCTGTGGTACTGCATTGCTACTGCTGCCGCTCAGCATAGTGCCACACAGGGAGGTAAACTCAAGGTAGTTCAGCTATTTGTCTTGGCATGCACTGCTTATACATCCTATCAAACAGCTTCAAGGAATGAAACCACTGCCTTACCATTGCTTGTATTTCATAGCCAACTCTTTCCAGTATCTGGTTTCCTCTTCAACTGAGCTGAAGCGATGTTCTTCTGAGTCTTCCATGGCGAGTCCTCAGAGTTTAAAACTCCTGTTTCATTTTTTGCCCTGGAAAATTAAATGATCAAGCATTAAGAACTAATGCAGTGAATTAACTCTATTTTTCATTGTACAGTGGTACCGCTCCTCCCAGGAATGCAGTGCATGTCTGGAGACCAAACTGAAGACCAGCCTCAACAGCACCCTGCTGGATATAATAAAAAACAGGAAAATCTCTACTGAATCATCACATCCTTTTCTCCAGGATTCCCAAGGTTGCTGCACACCACATTGCCCACAGCAAGCATCTTCCCTCTGACTACACAGCACAGAGGGCCAAATGTCAAACTTCAGCTACAGCTGTGCAGGTGCACACAGAACACAGGTGAAAAAAGATATCTCAGACACACCTCCAAATTAAGATTGATTTCAGCCCTAGAAAACACTGAGCAAGAAACTTCAAAGAGACACAAAGAAAGTACCCAGGACTCTTCCTCTGTTCACACTTGCAGGAGCACCTAAGCTTCTTATGGACACACCTGCTGAACATGAGAAAAAAATTCTTACTACAGTAGACCAAAGTACTTGACTTAAAATCTGAAATATCACAATCCAGATATGGTTGATGGGCACAACGTATCTGGATACCTCAGAGAGCCGTGGGAGAAGGGAACTCCAGAAATTCCTAGGGAAAAGATAAGAGCTCCACAGAGGTTCTAGTGGGATAGCATCTGGTTAGACTAGATGTGCAGATAGATTGCAGCAACCCAGTGAGCAATCCAGACCCGCCAGCAGTCCTTGTGCAAGCATAAGCACAGGCACATGTCATAGTCCCAAAAAGGAATGACACATACGAGAGCCATGTGGAAATCAAGCACCTTAAGTTGGTAACACCTGCTTGAAAACTAAGTAGATACTATAATTAAATGCCTTCTGGTGTGCATAATGCACTCCAATAAATGATACTTGCTAATTACCTGTTTTATATGAGGTAGTCTTGACAAGGGAGAAATATCAGTCCTAAAGCTCTGGATAATCTGCAATGGGCAACCCTAAGTGAGGCAAAGATTCCATAGGCATTACGAATTAATGGAAACCTCAACAGATTTAGGACAGGGAGTCGATCAGTTCATGGCAATGGCAGCTGTCTGAACTATATCACTGAAATCCAAGGATAGAGGAAACAGTTCTCCCAGCTAATTCTACACCTATGGAAAAAAAATCATAACCCACATTCACACTTTCTTCTCTGTAAAACCACCTGGTTTAGGCCGTCAATTATATGGTGCCTCTCCCAAGACAGATCTGCGCTCCCCTCTACTGCAGAGGACAGCTTCAAGTACTCAAAGCAGTCTGGTGATCAAAAATCCAATTCCTACATATCCAAGCAGAAGGAAAGCACAACTTGTTTTCACAGCTTGTGATTTTTTCAGGAGGTTAATGAACAAAAAGTGGCTGTCACAGCTAAGTGGGCTGGGTCCACATACCTTGACGTATAGCATCAGCTCCAATCTCATAGATATCACACTATTTAGAATGGGAGCCAAAGGTGAGAAGTTACTGAATTTTAGTTTTATAACTCCGTTTCTTAGCATGAAACATTGGTTAGACAAACCTAAATCTCCTCTTTCTAACAAATGAAGAGCTTTCCAGCAGAAAGTCTCAAGGTTGCTGCTACTTCTATATCTTTTCAGGAGTACATGCTGCAGAGGGGAAAAAAAAAAAAAAGAGAGGAAAATGAGCGCATAAGGAGTGATTTTCCAAAGAGTATCCTTGCCTTTTATGAAGAAAAGCCAGTCCGGGCACAATTAGCATTCCTAACCTAGGACAGTTCACTACACATCTGTTCTATTTTTAAGTGAGCTGAAAAAGTACTTCTGACATTAATGAGCATCTAACACGTAACACACTGCAGAACTCACCAGACATTGCAGGCAATGTGTGAAGAAGAAGATAATCCTTTTTGAAGAATGAAAGACAGGAGGGAGAGTCAGGCACAAAGAAGTGATGTAGGTGCAATGAGAAATCAAGAAGGACTGGTTTCCATTGCTGTGGTCAAATCACTACATAAAAGAGCAAGTCTGAGATCCTTTCAGATGCTTAATTCTCTCCACTCATACAACAGGAAATTTCTTTATTTAAAAAGCAGAGAATCCACCCAGGATACGCCTGACTTTGTTACATAAACAAAAATAGACTTCAGAAGTCTCAAGAAAGGATTTCTTCTGACTTAAGTATAATTATAAAACCATTACCTGTGTCAACAGAAAGAAATCAGACGAGGTGAAGAAGTGTAAGATTTACTCCTGAAAGCTTTCAAACAACCCTTTGGAACCAAAAGGCCTGCAATCAACAGCCAGTTACTGTTGGTTTGTATCTGGCTCTCACTGTCTTCTTACACTGCACTTTGGAAAAAGCGAGAGAATGCACTAATTTGCATCCTATAACACATCACAAACAAAAGGACTTTGAGTCATAAACATTACAGAAGGTCCACAGAACCCGGTAATTTTCAGAGAAGCAGCAATTGATGTGCACAGCATCTTTGTAAGTGTGCCCTTGTAAAAAAAAAAAAAAAAAAGATTAGGGACATGTTCATGATGTCAGCCATTAAGAATACATTGTTTCATGGCTACAATTACTAAAGACTGCTTACAACTTAAAATTGGTTGTTAAACTGTAAACATAGGAAAGACTGGCAGACCTATACTTATTCCACAGAGAGGATACAACAAGGCAGAGATTGTTCCACCACCATCCCTCCCGTGCCACAGGGACGTGCTTTTTGCCTGCAACATGCGCAGGCAACCGATTAGGTTTTCTCTCAGGATACAGTGCAGGTGTACAATCTCAGAGGGATTTTCAAGTTTATCAAAGATGAAATACACAAACTGAAAAATCTAAGTTTGGGGCGAGGTATTAAAGCTCCCCTATAAAAAAAAAGAAAAAAATCATAAATCTCTCCTTAAGAGCTGCCAGAAAGGATACGGCCTTCATTCCCACCCACCACTGTCCTCTCTACTTTTTTTTTTTTTTTTTTTTTTTTTTTTTTTTTTTTTTTAAAGTCAGCATGTAAACTTACTGGGAAGTAATTAATAAAACCCATCAGGAACTTTTCACTGCGCAGACTCACTACAAAAAGGGAAGAATGTGCGTCTACATGAAGGAAGAGTTAATAATATTCTGTTAAGGACAGGTAAACGTGGAAAAAAAAACAAGAGAAAGTCACAGGCTCCAGCATGCACTTGCTGGCTGCACCTTACTTGTTTTCACAAAGCCAAAAAAGACATCCGGGATGCCAGACTTCCTGTGTGCAGGCAGCACAAGTGCTGGTTACAGACATTACAAAACCTCTACATCATACAGGAAGTGGAAGTGTTCAGGGGTGGGGAATGGAGTTCTGCAATGAGAAAAATACTTCAGCATAATTGCTCCAGGAAGTTATTTCGCACAAGCGACACCAGAATTGCATATTCCTTAAAGAAAAAAAAAGCCGCACAACTAAAATTACTGAAGGACCTTCAGTTTGGGAATCAGAGTCCTCAAGATCACAGGGACCTCAACTTCAAATCTGTTTTAGTCCCAGAATAAGGAACACCAAACAATCCTTGCATACCAAATACTTTTTAATAAAGAAACATGTTAACTTGGTGAATAACGTTGGCCATTTTTATAGCTCTGCCTGACTGCCAGAGTCAGAGCATATTCTACCTTAATGAGAAATAAAAGAGAGAAAACTAAGAAAAGCCGGGAGTAAAACGCTATCGTAAACACTGCATGGCAAAGACAAAGCTCCGTTTCTTCTTAATTGTGAAAACAAATCAAAGTCAGCTGGTTGCTCCTGAAAAGAACCTTTCCCATTGCGCCAAGGGTCTCCTCGTACCGCACGGACCCCTCTGCTTTTGTTTATGCAGTACAAAAGAGAACAACTGCGAGAGAGAACGAGCAGAGGTCACCCGCGGGCCAGGGGCCGCGCTGAGGAGCGCTCACATCGCTGGGCGCTGCTCTGCCCACGGCCCTGCTCCACCACAGCTCCTCTTCTCCCCATCTCCAACGCGCGTGCCCGATTTCCAAGGACGCTCGGAAGTTCTCTCCAGGTCCAGCGACCTCGGTGCCGGCAGCTGCAGTCCCGGGGCTCCCTATTCCCACTTAGAGCACGGAACCAGCGCGGAGCCGAGCCAGCAGGCTGCGCTCCCACATTTTCCTCACCGCGGGGACCGCCGAAGCATAGCGACGGAGCCCGGCGCGAGGGGACCGAGGGGAGGCACAGTACCATTCCTGTCTCCCGTGGCCGCCCCTTTCCCGCAGGAGCCCACCCCAGAACAGCCTGTGCCCGACCGCCGTCCCCAGACCGCTCTCACCTCCACATGCAGTACACCCCGCTCCACCTAAGCCACAGCGATCCCTCACAGCCACTGCCGACTGAGGGACGCTGCACTCTCTCAGCGCGGTCCGGCCGCTCCCGCCGCCCCATTGGCTGCTGGTCACGTGCCCCCTGCCGCTCCGCCAATCAGCGGCTCGAGGAGCATTTGGGAACTTTTCGTTACTTTCAAACCGGGCCCGGGCAGGTCCCGCCCCGCGGCACCCGGCCCCGCCGCGCCCCTCCCGCGAGAGCCGCGCCTTCCGGCTGGGGCGGCATCTATCACCCTTCCACACTGCTGGCATTTCAAACGTTTATCAGTTTTTCCCTAGAAATGCTCTAAAAGAGGAGAAGCTTCACTTCACATCGAGGCTTGTTTTGTGATTCCCAAGGCACGTTCTTCTGAAAAAGCAGCAGTGATGTCAGCGTTCCTCCATTAAATCCCTTTTTACGAGCCAGGAACGAGCCCCAGTGACTCTGCAGCCAGCATCGCAAGGACACAGTGCTCTGTGAAATATTACACTGCCTCATGTGCACTGCGCCGTGAGCTCAGCACTCACGGGCCCCGTGCACTGCAGTGGGAGCCAAGCCAACAGTGGGCTGAGCGAAACCAGGGAGCTGCGTGCCAGCCCTGCCCTGCTCCATTCCAGGGCTGAGCCATGTGGAGCTTTCCCAAGTGCCCCAGCTGCGTTCCTACTCAGCAGCCTACAAACACCAGTCTCTGGGTGTGCCTGGTGTTTGTTTCCTGAGTCAAAACCAAAGCACACGTGTGTACAGATAGGCTCCAACCCACACATCACTGACCATTTCTGCACACCCCACAGCATGCTGTGCTAACTGCCAGAGCATGGGCGCCCACGCATAGGGCCCTGATTCCACCTCATTACTTCAGCGAGGCAACACTCAGCCTGGAGCAGAGCCTGACTCTGCAAAGCTGGCTGCACCTTGCCCTTACCACTGCAGAGAACTTGGCTGTAACCCAACAATGGATGCTTTTCTGGCAGAATGTTATTATAAGAGAAACCCATTCAGAGCTACTATAGCTTTAGTTGAAAAAGGTGAGCAAAGCAATTATACTTTCAGGTCAGATATTCAGCAAATTAATTGTATTTTCAGGTCAGATGTTCAACAGAAGTAAATGGGGACAAATTATTATACAACTATTAATAGGAAACTAAATTAAGTATTTAACAAATTATTCAATAGCAATTTGCAGTTGTCATTGCTTGAGAATGTTTTCACTGGGTAAGTTACAGAAAATAAACCACATGCCATCATATTATGTCCCCAGCAATTCAAAAATCCATACACTGTTTGCAAGTCAGGGACAAATAATGTTTTACTTCTTTTTTTTCCAGCAACTCTTTGAGGATACTGTGAGCGCACAGATGATATCAAAAATATACCTGAACATTTTTAATAGTTCTCACCTTGAAATGCGGGTAAAGCACAGCAAAATCTCCAAGATTTCAGAGGAATCTATTTAGCCTCTCATCCGGTTCCAAAACAGCATAGCAGATGTTGACAGAAGTCAGAGGCTCAGAGGTGCTGCTGTACACAAGTAATAAATATTGACAGAAAGGTTCTATAATTACTGTGGAATAATTGCTAGAGGTGACTTGGAAATCAAACTTATATTAAAGGTAAAGCATTGTTCACACATTAAGGAAAGGGGCAAAAGCAGAGCGCAGCTGTAATGTAAGGAACCCTTTCCACAGAAGTTCCCTAGGCAACCTTAGGTGTTGACAGCATCAGTGGAGCTTGATGTGCTGACTAAGAGAAGCGGCACGAAGGGCGGAGCAGAGTGAAGATACGGTGGCCAGGCTCTGTGATACCACCGCTGGGATGGTGAAGCTTAACCACAATGCTTAATATTTCCAAAATTTAACCCTGTGGTGCAAGATCTTAACAGATATATTTAAATGGAGTGAAATCAAAACACAACTTAAATAGTTGATGAATGGCAGTAGACAACATAGTGATGTTGCAGTTACTCTGCAGCAGTTGCCACAACAGTTGGTTATTGATGATAAATATAAAGCTTGCTAGCTAAAAGAGAGGACTTTAAGGATATCAAATGGATAACAAAAACAGCAGATCACAGACCTAATCACTGCACCCTATCGCTGTGTAGCTTATTGCTATCTACAACGCACAACACATACAACAAGCTGTCATTTATTGGCTGGAACATCCATTTGCAGAAGTCAGAGGAGGAGGTTGGCTTTGCTGCAAAAACTGAGCAACTGAACACAGAACCACGAGCTTTACGGCCGGAACACGACCTGATCACCAGCTGCCATCACAAACTACTGATGTTTTTGAGAATTACTGGCACTTATAACAAGATGCAACATACTAGAACTCCACATACAAACTAAGAGGAAGCATTTAACATCAGTGAAAGCTAATTCTGTTTATGTAAAGATGGTCCACAATTCTCTGCAGTCTCTAAAACTGGATTTGCATATGCTTAAGAGAGGAAGAGATTCTCACAACTTTAAAACCCTTTTGAAACCCTCTTTGAGCAGACAAACTGATGAAGTGATCAAAAGCTTGTTACCAACACCGCCTTGTTCAGCAAACCAAAATCTAATGCAGCAGAAAAACTGGATTTGGATACGAGCACCTTCACTCTGAACTTTGCTGGTGGCTGCAACCCACTAGGTAAAAGCGAAGGTTAAACGAGGACTTAGCCAAATATCACAATGTCACTTACACTGCAAGGACAGCGCCATCTGAGAAGGCCCGCACCCTGCTCTGCAACTCTCCCCGCCTCCTGAAGAGGCTCGGCTCCCTGCGTGCCGAGAAACGAGTCCCGGCTACGGAGATTGGCACCATATTTCTCTCCCGGTATTCTGAGAAAACAACAACGCCGTGAGGTAACTCCGGTACCCCCCGTCCGCAGCCCGTCCGCAGCCCCTCCCCTCCCCGCCCCTCCCTTCTTCGCTCGCAGCGCCGCGCGCCGCACCCGCGCAGTGTAAAAGCCGCCGCCCCCGGCCTGGTAGGGAGGAGGAGGGAGTGGAGTGTTACGGCAGTCGTCTGCGCGACAGTGGGCTGCTTTCCGGCGTTCGGCGGCGTTTGACGGCGGAAGGAACAGCGGCGGGGGAGGGAGGACAACAAAGGGGTGTGAGGGCGGTGGCGGCGGAATGTGAGGGGCGGCGGTGCCGGGGGCGGCTCAGGTGAGGTGGGGGGGCACTGGGAAGGGGGGGAAGCGGACGGGCCATGCTGCTCCCGCTCGCTCGGGGCTGCTTCCGCGGCAGGGAAGGCTGTGCGGAACGCTGCGGCCCGGGGCTGCCGAGGCCCGCTTCCCTCATGAGTTGCAGCCGCCTCCACCGGGGGGGCTGCCCAACGGCCCCGGCACAGAACTGCCCGCGGGGGGGAGCGGCCGTTTGCCCCGTAGTGCTGTGGGCTGTGCCTTCCTCCTGGGAGCGGGCAGCAGTCGGGGCTCGGTGTCGCCCCCTGGGCTGGGGGCCGCCGGGGGCTGCGGGTCTCGAGGGTGAGGCGCGTTCGCGGGGAGCTCGCCTGGCTCCCGCCTGTTTACTTATTATGTTTGATTGCTGTAATTCGTAAGCAGAACGGCTCTGTTGGGTATTACCAGACTTTAAAAAGTGGCCTACTCGAGAGTTCTAGAAGTTTTTAAATTTAATATTTTGAGTTATGTTGGAGTGTTTACAGATTGTATGAATAAACATTTCTGCGTTTTTTGAAGAAAAATGAGATCTGTTTTTGTGGTTAAAAATGACGTTGGGGGCAAAGTCAGTGTTATGGGACATAGCCCTTGGGGCTTGTGGTGAATGTTAAATGTAAAAAACCACATAGCTGTAGTTTAATCAACGTGGCCCATAGTTGGAAGATATGGAGCCTTCATTTCTAATTGTAGGTTGTTCTGGTGGAGCATCCTTCTGCTTTGTGGTTCCATAAAGCTGAGCTGATACAGTGGGACTGTGGAACTGCCTGAGAACTACAAGGAGCGCTTGTAAATCTTAATGGTTTAAAAACTGCGATTGCATACTAAATGCTGTGTGCTTAATGTGAGTGTATGTAGCTCTTTAAGTGAGTGAAAGAACAATGAATATGCTGTCTGAATCTTCCAGCTGAGTTCACTTTCATCTGGTTTGTAATTAGTGAGCTAGTCTTGAAAGCTTACCCCGTGGCTTCTCTTTCTGGGACAGTGCCCTGAAAGTTTCTGGGAGTTGTTTCATGTCAGCAGCAATGCATTTCTGGGATTTTATAGGTAATGCCCTGGGCTTAAACAAGCCTTTCTTTAGACTCCTTTGCCTGTACAGCAAATCACGAGGAGTATTTCTGTAATAGATATGAATAGTTAAGGCTATGGCCCATGCATAATTAAATTTGAGATAAATAATGCAGGAGTGTGATGTAGCGGAATTCATAAGACCACCATGATCTTGTCTTCCTTAACTTGAAGTGAAATGTTTTTTCTCTTTAGCAGGTGGAAAGAATGAAAGGAAGGAGGGATGGAAGAATGTTGAACTGTTTTGTTTGGTTGTATGATGGAAGGAAACAGGACAGAGAACCTCTGTAATAGATCCTTTGGATGGCTTCAGCGACAAGAGAATGATGTTAAACCATGGCTCTGGAAACTTTCTAATTGTTTTTCTGCTGCTGAGAAGACTTTGCCTTGTAGTGCGAAAACGGTAACTTTCTGGTTTGCTAAAAGCATAGCTGATAAACTGGTACAGAGCAGTATACATGACTGCAGTGTTATGACCAAGAGGAGCAAGTAGGGAGGGCATAAAGAGCAGGCAGCAGTTACTGTGCTGTGAACAAGGTCTGCCTGGAAGCTTCAGGCCTTTAGTTGTGTCCACAGCTCTCATCAGTTTTGGTGAAAAGCAAGTTTTGTTTGACAGTTTTTACTCTATACTTGCATGTTTGGAGTAATATATGTTATATCATAAGTGTATAGGGCAGATTGTTGGGAGCTCCATGAAGCTGTTGCTGAAGAGTGGGGTAGGAAAGTACTCTCTGTGCTTTCAGATCTTACTGACTTGAAGAGATATTTATTGTTTTCTGAATTAGATATGTATTGGTTAGTTGTGGATGCTGCTCTTAATGAATGTCTAATTATTCCTAGTTTCTTTTCTTCAAACGTTTCTGTTCTATAACTGTTCTATATTTTAAGATATAGAGTACTAAGGGTTAGAAGCAATAGTCTAACACCTGTTTAAGCAAGCAAGCTCCAGCAATTAAGTAATGTTCATGCTTGTTCCATCTGTCTTCAGTTAAAAGGCAAGGGGAAGATGGGTGGACATATAAATTATGTTTGTCATTTCATGCTGAGGGTGGTAGGAGGGGAACTCCTGTAGATTTTGGAGCTAAATCACTAATACTTTCAGGTGGATTTTTAGCTGTTCTTCAATATATAAGATAAGGCATCGGGAAAGTAATGGTTTCAAACTTCAGTAACCCATTACTCATTGCTACGTTGTAGGCAATGCACAAAGTTCAATTCAGAAAGTGAAAGTTGTTTCAAAGTACTGATCTAAAGCCTTGGAATATCTGCATGCAGGTTTGCTGTACTTACTTTCATTTCTGGTGCTTCTCATAACCTTGCTTAGTTTTCATTGCAGCCTTTGTGTGTATGTTTTGATGGCTTAGAGTAGGCAAAAAGCATGTATAGTTATTATGAGAATTTAGTCTTCTGTCCTTTTTCATACAATTTCTAATTTTTTGCACTTTTAGTCTTTTAATGTATTACTTTGAAAACTTAGTCTATTCAAAATCATCAAAAGATGATTACTTTTGTACCTCCAAACAGTGGCTTTTTGTTACTTTATTTCATCCATTTGGTTAGCTGTTAAAGATTCTTTTTGCTTTGTGGCTGTGTAGTATTTCTCAAAGTTGTACAGTTTTCTGCTTTTTGTTTCTGAATGTAACTGAGTCTTCATTTTCCAGAAAGATTACATGGAGAACCAGAAAGGTGTTGTAGAATCGAAGGATGCTTCATCTCATAATGCTGGCTCTAAGTTATTTCCAGCAGTACCGCTTCCCGATGTTCATCCTCTTCAGCAACAGCAAATACAGCTTTCTCCTGGCCCGAAAGTAAGCTGCTGTGCTCATGGCTCTGACTCTTGTACTCCACAAATGCATTGTGGTGTTGGTGATGGTAGTGTGATTCACCCTGGCACAATATTAGACTCAAAAAGCACTGGGACGATTACTTGTCAAGTAGGGTCAGGATTTGCTTTCCCTTCTGCATCTTCACTGAAGAACCCTCCAGCTAGAAGCAATTTGGCAGGTATTGCCAGTGAATTCCCTGGCATGTGCATAGAAAACAGTGTATCTTCCTATCAACATCTGCCCTGTTGTGGAAAACTTCATTTCCAGTCCTGTCATGGTAATGTGCATAAACTGCATCAGTTCCCAGCCCTTCAGAGCTGCACATCTTCTGGCTATTTTCCTTGTTCTGAATTCACAAGTGGGGCTACAGGCCGCTTGGACGAGCATATTGCACAGTCGGAGCTAACATCACATGTGTGCGCCAACCCTTTGCACCTAAGTGTGGCACCTTCAGTTTGTTTAAAGGGCTCTCACTACTGCAGTGACTGCTTGAACAAGGTTTGTATGCATCACTTTTTTGTTTATTAAGTGTGGTGTATGGTTAATGTTGAAATAATAAAGCTTGAGCAAAATGCCGACTTCCATGGGTTGCAGTTTCCATTTTCCTTGTTGGTGGTGCATGGTTCACATGTAGTAGAATCCCCTTGCAAGCTGGCTCTTTTCTGAAGCAACATCCAGCTTAATGAGAAGATGAGACACAGTGTATCTGTAGTGTAGTCGGAGTTTTGACTGAATTCAAAGGATGGTTCTCTCCTTGACAGCTCCAAATAAGATTTTCTGTAGCGGTGATTCAGAAAAGGCTAAACAACATTTAACAAGTGCCTTTGTGTACTGATTAGTAAAGATCCATTTGTAAGTCATGTGAAATATCTGAGGCTTTGTGGGTGACCCTATTTGGTTTGGTCTTAGTTCACTCTTCCCAAACCTGTAACTTAAGCTTCAGTACTAGCTTGGTACTCCTTAGAACTTGAATTAATAGGAAATTCAAGTGAAATAATACTCAGCTTTGCAGGATGTGTTACTTGAAAACTCACTTTACTGAAATATTTACATTAAATTTATAAAATTAAGTGGTGAAGTCAGTATGTTTTGATGAGAAGGTGAGAGCTGAGCCTTGCACTCTTAATTGCGTTGATTTCGCATGATAGGTGTTTCTTAGTATGTTAGTACCTTTTGAAGATGGCGTGTCTTCATATGCAGAGTTAAATAGGATCCTTCTTTGCATTTGGAAATCTGGAGCAGGGTATGCTAGGAAAGACTCTAGGGCTGGAAGCATCCTTCATACAGTGACACTGCTGTTAAATAACTTGCTGGAGTACTTTTGAACTTGCCTTCATTGCAGAAGGGGAATTGAGTGTTTTTAGCCTGAAGTAGTACATGTTTCTGTTTACTGAATATCAATTTTGTAACTGTCCCAACAGCCAACCAGAAACAGCCTAGTTGATGCTGCTAAAATCTGGCCAAATATTCCTCCACCAAATACACAGACAGCACCTGTTTCTATCCCAATATGTAATGGCTGTGGAACCCAAGGAACAGGAAATGAGAAGAGTTTGCTACTAGCGAGCAGTCTTGGCAAATCACCACAGAAATATGGTAAACATTTGTTAGAAACTTGCACTCAGTAGCTGTCTTCCTTAAGAGAACCCAAAGTAACAGTACTTAAATTCCACTGTTTTCTGGGAACTTCTATGAGGTTATAGACTAAACTGTAGATAATACCTTGTGTGTTCTGCAGCATTGTAACTTAGATTCACCTGTTCTTAAAACCTGGTTAACTTCCTATATACTTCATAGTTTGCATGCAGTTTTGATTTTGACAGTTGTATTTTTAAGATGTTAAAAACTAGAAAAAGAATTCTTAAGAAATTTGAATTTCTTTTCTAGTTATATGTGAAAACAAGTTCTTTATCCATGCTTTAAAAAGGATTTTCTTACTCTAGTATCTGTAAAGGGAACAGACACAGTAAAGGCATAGCGTTTATACTTACACTATAACCTTTTTAAGTGTGTGTGTGTGTGTGTATATATATATATAGTGTTGTTTTTTGTATTTGGGGATTAAAATGACCTGTGTTAAACCTGTACAGGATCTCCAGAAGTTGCAGTAACAGGCCAAGTCCTGGAAAACCTCCCTCCCATTGGAGTCTTCTGGGATATTGAAAACTGCTCGGTACCCACTGGCCGTTCAGCGGTAGCAGTTGTACAGAGAATTCGTGAGAAGTTTTTTAAAGGTCACAGAGAAGCAGAATTCATCTGTGTGTGTGACATTAGTAAAGAAAATAAAGAAGTTATTCAGGAGCTGAACAACTGCCAGGTATGAAGAAAGCATTACCCTATCACTTCAGAACGTGTATTTTAATTCAGTAATAAATGCATTTCTACATAGTATTATCTCATAGTATTAACTTTCAAAACCATGAATGTGGCATTAACCTGGAAACTTAAATGTTTTAACTTCAATTAGTGAATATTGTGCTGGTTAACGAGGACTGCTGCAAATGAGTGGTATTGATTGGGATACCTTTTAACAATTTGCTTTTTCATCAGTAACTTTTCTTGGTATCTGACTTCTGTTCAAGATTCTACTTCACAAATCTCACTCACAAGCTTGCAGATGTGATAGCAAATTCTTTGTTACTGGGTAGTATTAGTTTGATTATTTATCCTGTAACATTAGCTTGTTATTTGTAACTACATGCTTCTGTGAGGTAAGATGAATTTATAAGAGTAAAAAGCATGCTAAATACTCATATATTTAAAAATGAGTTTGTGGAGTATTTTTATACTAGCAGCATATACTCTTAACATATGCAAAGCATGGAAATTGAGTTCTTAATAGTAGAAGTTATCCCTAGGACACTGCTGAGCAGCTAGCAGTGGAGCTCACTGCTCTTTAGAGCAAATTGGCATCTATATGTGTTGCAAATCATCAGATGCCTCTTAAAGAGAAGTTGCAAGGGAAAGCTTGTGAATGTTTGTTTTTAAAATAAGTTTAATCTAGCACAAGTCACCTTCAGGCCTTTCTTGAGAGTATCTCTGCATTTCCACAGGTGACTGTTGCACACATCAATGCTACCGCAAAGAATGCTGCCGATGACAAACTCAGACAGAGTCTTAGGAGGTTTGCTGATACACACACAGCACCTGCTACTGTGGTTCTGGTGTCAAGTAAGTGTCAGCAGTGCTGATCTCTGGTACTGAATTCTGTTCTTCAGTAATACTTCTGCATGTGGCAGAGTATCTCCTTTCCAACAGTGGTGTTTAGAACCAGCTTTATCTGAATCGCTTAATTAGAATTAATGATTCTGTTGGAAGGAAAGGAAAAGTAGGCACAGTAAGATGAGACCTTTTATAGGTAAACTATCACTGGAATCTGTTAAGTGTGACTAGATAATATTTATAAGCATGCCTAATGTTAGACAGATTCAGTATGAACTTAAGGAAGACACAATTGGTTTTACTTTAAAAACAGAGTAAATACCTCTTAATCAAAGCATTTGGAGAGTTATCCATAGTATTGTAGCAGCAGATAACACAGCTAAATATGCAAGCAGCTTAACTATAATTGCTGTGTATTTTGGGTTCCTCCCTCAAGTTGTAATCCGTATTAGGCTAAACATCTGTTTGTTATGAAAATTTCCAGTAGCAGTCAAGTTACTACCAATAGGTTGAGAGAAGTTAATACTGTAAGAAAGTCCAACTCCGAGGTGGAATGCTAACTGCTGTTTTAAATTACATCTATTGCAGTCTTGTAGCTGCTAGAGCTCTTTTATTGGAAGTCTTCAGTAATGCATAAAACCTGACAAGTGAAGTCTGGGCTTTTGTTTGTTTAATCCACAATTTGCACTTTTTCCAATGTTTTCTTATCTTGTTTGTGTTTTCCCCCCAGCGGATGTGAACTTTGCTTTGGAACTCAGTGACTTGAGACATCGGCATGGTTTTCGGATAATTTTGGTACATAAAAACCAAGCCTCAGAAGCACTCTTACATCATGCTCATGAACTTGTTTGTTTTGAGGAGTTTATTTCAGACTTGCCACCAAGGTTACCACTGAAAATGCCGGTAAGGTTTTATGTCCTTAATTCAGCAGGCATTTCCAAGTGTCAAACCCATCTTTCTCTATTCTAGAGGGAAAGGAGACTTAAAGTAGGCATTATTTTCATAATGAGACATGTCTGCTACGTGTTTGACTACTATCTGTAATTTAGTTACTAATGCTTGTTTGTATGCTTTCTACCTTAAGAATGAAAGAATGAGATAATAAAAGAACCAAGTATCTTACTGAAGTACCACAGCAGATCACATGCTTTTCACTAAATATTTTATTAGGTAATGTATCTTACATGTTTCTTTCACTGGCAGAAAGTAGGGTAAGAACTTAGCAGTACAATAAGACAGATTTGTGATGCTTTCTTATTAGAAACTGGCTTAGAGTTAGTCTTTTTTTCCTCTTGGTAATGCTCTCTGGATTTGCTGTGTCATCTTTGCTCAGCACATAACCTTTTCTTTCTTTGAAAGAGCTTCCTTAACTGTGTTTATCTGCATTTGTATACTATGTAGCATTCTTGGGTTGCAAATGGGATCTGTTATCTGAAGAAGTAATCAGGTATTGATCCACTGATTAGAGTTTGTAGTTTGTTTTATCATTGAAACATGTTGGAGATGGAAGCTTCAGAACTTACCTTGGTTTTCTAAATGAATTGAAAGTTGTGGAAAAGTTTTTCTTTTTGCAAGGTAGAGCATGTCAGAATCAATGTAAAGTATACTGCTCTGGAACAGCATGTGAATATTCTGACAAATTAAAAATCTTACTCCCTTGAAACAGGCATGCCATACATTATTGTATGTTTACAATCTGCCAACGAACAGAGACAGTAAAAGTGTCAGTAATAGACTCAGACGTTTGTCAGACAACTGTGGAGGAAAGGTCCTGAGCATTTCTGGAAGCAGTGCAATTCTCCGCTTTCTGAATCAAGAGAGTGCTGAACGAGCTTGGAAGCGAATGGAAAATGAAGATGTTTTTGGCAACAGGATTGTAGTCTCTTTTGCTCCCAAAAACAAAGAACTTAATGAAACAAAAAGCTCCAACTTTGTTGCAACTGAAAAGGTGAAGTCTCCCAAAAAAGTTAACAGGAGTACAAAGCTTTGTATCATCAACAAAGATGGAAGTGATCAATCTCCTGGTACCAAAGGTTCTGCTGGGAGAGGGTTACAGAGTCATGGATCAGTCATCAAACCCACAAATGTTAAAAGCTTACAGGTATCGTTTTGTTCTGCCTTATTTAGTGTTCTTGCTTTCTGTCATGTTTTGAAGATTGTTTCTATTAGAGTTGTATTTTAACTTGTCAATCCTAGTTTATGTATAAGCTAATGAATATGTATCTGCTGCAGGAATACATTATACATCTGCTTGGAAAGTGTGCAGTGAGTTTGAGGGTAACTTTTTTCCCTCTCTCACTGTCATGTTTTACTCCATTTAGAAATACTGTTGATATTTACTGAGTTTTGGATCTTAACTGCAGTTTTGACTTCTGTCATAGAATCATGAGTCAGACTGGCTTGAGTTTGAAGGGACCTTGTAGATCTAGTTCTGTGGGCAGTGTTGATCAGGTGGTGTTGAGTATAACACTGAGTGATCAACTTAGAGTTTTAAAGGGCACAAGGACAAATAATACAGTGTAGCAAAAATATTACTTCAGTTCATTATTGACCATTTATTGCTTTTTGTCATAGAAAATCAAATGCCTCTTGGTTGAGGTTCCAATGACAATCTAATTAAAGAAGGAATTTAGCTTTTCCTTACAAAGAAAGGTTCTGGCAAGGAATGTGTGGTGCTTTTATGCTGACCTTCCTCCTGTTCTGTACAGGAGCTGTGCCGTCTTGAATCGAAGACTGTCAGTAGAAATACTGAAAACCAGCAAGAACATCTACGAGAAATTCCTCCTCAGAATAGCTCTAATGCAGCAGCTCCTGTATCTCTGACAACGAAAAAGAGTGGAATTGGAGAATCATCCTGTAAAAGTAGTTATAAGTATGTTCAAAATTAACTACTATTGACATCTTTTAATGTGAATTATGCAACATAATGAATTCTCTCTTTTTGTGTATTTGTAAATAGGAAAGAGACTTCTGTTTCCAGGAGTACTACAAATTCCCCTATAGATAAAAAGGATAAAGATGAAGGTGTATTTCAAGTCAGCTATCCCTCTGCTTTCAGTAAGCTGACAGCCTCAAGACAGCTCAGTCCTTTATTCGTATCTCAGAGTTGCTGGTCATCTCGGTAAGTCATTTTCCTTATTTGGAAGGTGCAGTGTGACCAGCCAGTGCTAGGCCTTTTCCAGTCTCTGTATTACTCCTTGATACCTGCGTATGGAATTGCCTATAGTAGACCCATTAATGTAGTAACACTAACTCGTGTGAATGCAAGAAGTTGTTGTGGTTATATCCATCCTGTCAGCTAGCACTGAGGTCAGCTTTTATCAGAAACTTAGTGAAAGTTTACATGAAATAGTTCTAAAGCTTCTGAAAAATCTTCAGGAGTGTTATCCACCTTGTGTCTCTTAATTTCAGTGACATTTACATTCCTAGGATAAATTTCTCCAGGCCCATGAAATTCTCTTGGAGGCTTAAATATCTTCTATCTATCAATTGTTTTAAATAATGTGAGCA
The DNA here is from genome assembly GCA_016647715.1 of Pavo muticus. Lineage (NCBI taxonomy): Eukaryota > Metazoa > Chordata > Aves > Galliformes > Phasianidae > Pavo > Pavo muticus. The sequence continues at coordinate 932,842 of JACDJE010000168.1, forward strand.
AGTTTGCTTTTTGGTGTGTTCATAAAATAGTAGGAAGACCCAGAGTCAAATATATTAAATAGAGTCCCTCTGAAATATCAGTGACTTTTTATCTTCATCATAGGAAATACTTACCTTGTTCTGGTTTTGTTTGTATGAAATTTGTTTTGCGTGCATAAATACATGTAGTAGGAAATTGCCTTCCAAGTGCTGTATCTGTGCACTTCATGTATGTCTCTTTGATCTGTTTCAGTATGTATATAAGAATTGTGCAGTAACTGCTTCAGTTCATACATGTTTTATTTTACCCAGGAGTATGTCTCCAAACCTCTCAAATAGATCATCTCCACTCACGTTTAATGTAGTAAATCATACCAGTGGTGCAGACTGTCCTGATCCTTTTGCAAATGGTGCAGATATTCAGATCAGCAATATTGATTACAGATTGTCCAGAAAAGAGTTGCAGCAAGCTTTACAAGAAACTTTCTCAAGACATGGAAAGGTAAAGGGTAAAATACCTTCAATAAATCTCTCTGTATATACTTCCTGTTTGTATCTTTCTATTTGTGGTCTAGCTTTAAGTGAGTAGGAGTAGAAAGCCATCAAAATAAAACTTCTGCACAGTACTGTTTTAACAAAGTTTGCTTATTCTCAAAACCATGGAACGTATCAGTAAAAGAAAACAATACAAGTAGAGATTGTAGTGATGCTAGCTGTGTGGTCTGTAGAGAACAATATTCTGGCATTCTTTTCATGCAGAACATGATGACTCTGTTAAAGAAGTACAATGATCTTGCCTTGTCCAAGGCTCATTACATGTTGCATTGTCATGTTGACCATGGCTTATCTTACTCTGTTCCCTTTTCCATCAAGTTTGTTTCTTGGTAAAAAGAAGACTGATATGTGTGGCAGCTTGGTTTAGATTAGTATTTAAGGGTAAATGCATAAGGTTGTGTGTGGTTTTTTCCCTTCCAGGTAAAATGTGTTGAGCTCAGTCCTCATACAGACTACCAGTTAAAGGCTACAGTGCAAATGGAAAATCTGCAAGAAGCAATTAGTGCTGTCAACAGTCTTCACAGATACAAAATTGGCAGTAAAAGGATCCAGGTCTCATTAGCAACAGGAGCTGCTAATAAATCACTCTCTCTCCTTAGGTAATGAATGTTCCCTTGGTTGCTATTGTGTCTTTCTAGTAATAAAGAGATTTAAAATACCAAGTGAAAGCATTATAGGAAAACCAAGTAAAACCTGTCTAATTGCCTGGTGAATGTGCTAAATACAACAAGGCTGGCAGTTTTCAGTTGAGCATTTTTACACTGCTTACGTTTAAAGAGGCTACACCTTTTCTTAGGGTGCTTATGCTGAACTTCAGTTACTGTTTTCATGGTACTGTATGCCTCAGTGTGCTTTTTACAGCTGAGTTGAGTATACATCTTATTTCTTTTCTCCGTAAGATGTGTATGAATCATCTCTTTAAGGAAGAAGATGCACGTTTTAAATCCACTTGCTATTTCAGATCTGTTTCTATGTGGAAGATATTACTAGAGTGTAATGCTAGTGCAAATACAAATATTTTGTTTTTTCTTTTTTTCTTACTGAAAGCATTAGAAAAACTCTGGTGTGCGGTATATGGAGTGTTCTTCAGTTCTCTTGGTATTACATAACTTACAACTTTATTCCTTGCATTTTAGTTTATGCCAATTCCAAGTTCATAATGTAAAGATCAGGCTGGTAACTTGTAATACTATGGCTGTGATGTTACATTTTATAGATCCTGAAACTCTTACTGCCTTTGAAAGATTCTGGTCCTTCAGAGATGCCAAACAGATGAGTTACAAATAGATACTATTTGTACTCCATTGATGTGGAGTGTTGTCTTTCATAGTGCTGGGGTGAAAGGGAATACAATTTGTCCTGTTATCATGCTTATAATTCATAAAATATATCTGTAAATATCTCCCAAACAGGGCCAAAGATTACATAGCTGTTTCTAATATTAACATTATTTTTTGGTAACACTGCATAACTTTTCTTACAGCTCAGAAACTGTCTCCATTCTTCAGGATGCACCTGCTTGTTGTCTGCCTGTGTTCAAGTTCACAGAAATCTATGAGAAAAAGTAAGTTGTCAGTTGTTTATAATTGGTATATCCCAGGAGAATTGAGTTTTGTGACCATTTACGTAAACAATAGAAACTAACCCAGTAGGTGTGTTTTGCTGTTAGATGTTGCAGCATATCTGCCAGGAGCCAGTGACTGTGATACTGGCCTTTGTTAAGGGGTTGTAGTTTCAGTGTTTTACTTTATTCATCCCCAAGTAGAGAAACTGGTTTGTACTGATCAGTTTCTATAGAATTGTTTTTATAGTATTCCTGTTTTATAAGCGTAAAATGCAAATTTATAATGTGTATTAACTTTTTCTTTTAGATTTGGCCGTAAGTTAATTGTATCAGACCTGTACAAACTAACTGATACTGTGGCAATCCGTGACCAAGGAGGTGGGCGGCTGGTGTGTCTCTTACCCAGCAGCCAGGCCCGCCAAAGTCCCCTGGGATCTTCGCAGTCACATGATGGTTCATCAGCAAACTGTAGTCCTATAATATTTGAAGAGTTGGAATATCACGAGCCTGTTTGTAAGCAGCATTGCCTGAATAAAGACGTTATGTAAGCTGTGTATAAAATATTACATAATACTATGAAGTACTTGAACAGCATTTTACATTAGCAGCTGTATTAAAGTTGAGAAGGCTTTCATATAACAAGTCTGTGTCATTATGTAGTTGTATTACAGTAATTCAGTTAGGCAGAAAGTAGATAACTGAATTTTCTAGGCAGTTTTCATGGATCTGCCTTCTCAGTAACTTTGTACTCCTAACACAGCTGCCAAGCATGAATGCTACTTAGAAGTTGGAAGGTATGCTAACCTTCTATTGTTACGTAGGGAAGGTTATACATACTTCTAGCTTGAAGATTACTATGTAATTTTGGCAAGAACTGATCTACCTTTGTCCTCTGGCTGTCTTTAGTAAATCATTATTCATACTGGGTTGAAGACTTCCTGAAGCTGTCAAATAAATCTTTCATTTTATTCAGCAGCAGCAGGGGTGTGCTACTGTTGTAGTTACTAGGTGTTCACTTGACACTGACTGATATTTGTTGCTGTGGTGCTACGTGTTTAGTCAAATGGTGATAAAAATGTGGCCTAAATGTTTGTCTTCTGAAAACTTGCTGTAGTTGACTCTTTAATGAAGAAAAGATTAGAGATGCTTGTGACTGTTCTGTAGCGTTGTCATGTAGTATCTGTGTATTATACATTTGCACAACTATAGTAAGCATAATATGCTCAAGCATTGAATTAACTTATTAAATTCAATCTCTTATTACAGTGAGCATGAGTTTGATCCAGATTCTTACAGAATTCCTTTTGCAATCTTGTCTCTGAAGACATTTGCTCCCCAAGTTCACAGTCTTCTACAGACCCATGAGGGTACTGTGCCTTTACTAAGGTAAAGTAATTTAAATTAGGCTTTTAGTGTAAGGGCTGAAATCATAGTATCTAAAGCCTTATTGATGGCTGTTGTAATGCTCTGAATCTACCTGCTATGATAAAATCTCTAGGCCTCATATGTTTGTCTTTATAGAAGATAAATTCCTTACGAAATTATGAATTTAAGATCTGAGTGCAGAAATAAGTAAAATTCAAGGTGCATTTTTCTTCAGTAGTCATTTTATTGAGAGTTCTGTGATCTATTAGTAAGCTATTAAAGCTTTTTTCTCAGGAATAATAACACTTTAAGACTGTTTTTACAGTAGTGTTTTAGTGTATAATGGAAGCTTTCTTCTCTTTCCAAAGCTTTCCTGATTGTTATATGTCAGAGTTCAATGATCTTGAAATGGTGCCAGAAGGCCAGGGTGGTGTTCCTTTAGAACACTTAATTACCTGTGTTCCTGGAGTGAATATTGCCACTGCTCAAAATGGCATTAAAGTTATTAAGTGGATACATAACAAACCACCACCTCCTACCACAGGTAAACAGTTCTATTTATGATCTTTTTTATGAACCTCATTACTAAAACACTTCAACAATTATACAAGTTATTTTATGCTATTGTTTTAAGCTTAGTTTTAGCTTAATTTCCCTTTATTTTCTTTTTGTTCTTTGGTCTTTGTCAGAAATCTGCAAGGATTAGTGGAAGACTAGTAATGGAAAGCTCAGTAACAAACTTCTTTTTTTGTAGATCCTTGGCTTCTACGTTCTAAGAGCCCTGTAGGTAATCCACAACTTATTCAGTTCAGTAGAGAAGTGATAGATCTACTTAAAAGCCAGCCATCCTGCATCATACCTGTCAGTAAATTCATCCCAACATACCATCATCACTTTGCAAAACAATGCCGTGTGTCTGACTACGGATATTCCAAGTTAATGGAGCTGCTGGAAGCAGTGCCTCATGTCTTGCAGGTGAGTTATGTGGCACTGCTCCTTTGTTTCAAAGAACTGTATGTGTACGTTAAACTTTCTGAAATGAGTATGTTGCTGGTTGTTGTAACATAATAAATTCTATGGAATTTCTTGTCAACCTTGAAAAAGATGGTAATTGAACCTGGGAGGATAACTGCTTCCTTTTAAAAAATGTTCTGTTTCATCTTTATTCTCCCAGCCTTCCCCCAGAGCAACTGTGGAAATTAACAGTTTGTTCTAAATCTCTGGTAGGAAGTTTGAAGCTTCTTTAGTCTGTGTCTTGTGCTTGGGTAAAGAAATTGTAGTTGTGCTGTTAATCATAGGAACACAGCACGCATTTGAGTGCCAGTGAGTTAGTCTGTGTAACTTGTGGCTTGAGGGATTTCAGTGTGAAGTAACACAGTATGTGGCCTTACCTTTAAAAAGAGAAAAGTAGGCTAATGTGATCATGTTTTGTTTTGAACACCAGTTAGTGCCCAAACAAGAGATTTAAAATAGCCAATTAATCATGTGTAACTACAATAGCACTCATGGAGGAAGTAATTCTTGGTGGCATGTACTTCCATATACAGAGTGTATGGCTTCACAGGGCTGCCTTTAAAAACATTCTCTTTATCCTTTTTATGCTTTTTTTTCTAGCCTACCTATATTAGAATAGTCTTCTAGCTATCTTTAGCATTCTGTATAAATTTTTACAAGATAAGTGATCTGAAAACTTTCTTTCAGATTCTTGGTATGGGTTCCAAGCGCTTGTTAACTCTAACGCACAGAGCTCAAGTGAAACGCTTCACTCAAGACTTACTGAAGCTTCTGAAATCCCAGGCTAGTAAGCAAGTTATTGTAAGGGAATTCTTACAAGCTTATCACTGGTAAGTTATCTTTTGATTAAACAGGAAGAAATAGACATGTCTCTACAACTGGAGATCAGTGCTTTTAATCTTAGAATATTCCATCTTTGCTGAATTCTGGTTAGAATGGATAACTTGATAACAATACATTTTCCTTCTTTTCATATGCTATTATTATTGGTAATATGAAGATTATGCCTATTTTGTTAGGATCTGAGGCTTAGCTCATAGCATTCTACTGTATATTAGCTCAAAACTTTCACTTTTTCTGCCTATGAGAGTATTAAAATGTTGTACTATTTGTATAAACTTTCAGGTGTTTCTCTAAGGATTGGGATGTTACTGAGTATGGAGTGTGTGAACTGGCTGATATAATATCAGAAATTCCAGATACAACTATCTGTTTGTCACAGCAAGATAATGAAATGGTAATTTGTATTCCCAAGAGAGGTATGTCAGTGTACTTCTTACAGTTGTCAAAGAAACTGTTCTTTGAATATTTTAAAGCTGGATTAAGTAAAACATAGCGATGCTGATTTTTCTTTTGTTGATGTTTCTACTTCTACAACTATCCCTATAACAATAAGGAAGCTATGAAGTTATAAAAATAGATAATGTTGTTCTGTAAAGAAATGCTTTATAAGGAAATTGGTAGGAAAGCAGATAATAAAAGCAAAATAATGCTGCTACTACTGCATGTGGTTACGTTTTCTGTGGCATGATTGAAGGCTATATTTGCTATGCAGAAATAACCAGCTCTGAAATATTTGGCTTGTAAAGAAACTAAAATACTGATCGCCTGCTTGTTTTTGACTTCCCATATGTAATTTCAGGACAGGTCTTCAACGTTATAAGAAAACATGACCTGGTATGATATGAGAAATCTGAAAATCACCACATTTTATTACTATATTCTACTGCATTTCGAAGTAGTTTGGTACACAGCTATAGCTTTATTTTCTTCTGGTTTTAGAGCGTACGCAGGAGGAAATGGAAAGAACCAAACAATTTTCTAAAGAGGTGGTAGACTTACTGCGCCATCAGCCCCACTTCCGGATGCCCTTCAGTAAATTTATTCCTTCTTACCACCACCATTTTGGTCGTCAGTGCAAACTTGCTTACTATGGTTTTACAAAACTACTTGAACTCTTTGAAGCCATACCAGAGGTCTTGCAAGTAAGTTCTAAAATCCTGAGCTATATTAAACATTTAGCTGACGAGATCTGCACAGCTGTTTGTTACAGCAGGAGTTTACTTTAGTCTAAGTTCAGCTGTGTGCTTCTAATGCTAGCCAGCTGTTTCTAAAACTTTGGTACAGCCATGTTAGTAAGAACTGCCCCAAGGTTTTAGCGTGTTGAGGTTCGTTTTAAGAAATTCAGATTATGCAAACTGTATTACCTTTGTGAAATTCAGTGCATCAGGGCTAAATTTCTTTCAGATTGTGTCAATCTTGCTTGACGTTAGCTATTGTCTGCTTTGTTACTTCAGAAGCTATGCTGCTTTTGCTTACTGGTGGTTACATGATGAGGTAGTTGAGCCCTATTACGTAGCTAATGACCGTCTGCAATCACTGAATTTTAGTTGCAGGTTACTTTTTCAGTCAAATGAGGTAACTCATCAATGCAATTTTGGTTTGTAGGTATTGGAATGTGGGGAAGAGAAAATTCTCACACTCACAGAGGTGGAACAAGTTAAAGCAGTAGCTGCCCAGTTTGTTAAACTGCTGCGGTCTCAAAAAGACAACTGCCTGATGATGGCTGATTTACTGTCAGAGTACAGTAAGACGTTTGGATATACGCTGCGTCTTCACGACTATGATGTTAGCTCAGTTCCAGCTTTAATGCAAAAACTCTGCCATGTTGTAAAGGTAATGCTCTGTCTTTGTAGTTTATCCTTTAAAAGAGTATGTAATATGTAAGGTATTTCCATCTCCAATGGAAATCTCTTATCCCAGTGTGCTTAATGTTGTACTTTACAAATCATTTCATTAAATTGAGGGAGAATTCTAAAGGGATTTAAAATGTATCTTCAAAAATCCTTTGTTCTTGCGACTTCGTTGGTGAAAATTCATCCACACTCAAATTTTTACTTGTTTGAGTATTTTAAGCAGTAGATATTGTCTTTTTCCCACCTGACTTCAACTGTATAAATGTAGTTATTTCCCACAATGGTAGCTGGTCTCAGCCTCTTGATGTTTTGTATTTGACTTCTTTTATACTGGTTTGAAGCTTTGACTCTGAAAATGCATAAATCTTGTATGTCTGTAGAAAAGGAAGGTTACAGCATGTAGATACAGGTGCGTTTTCTTAGTTACTTCCATGCTGTTATTTCAGCAGCTGGTGATCAGGCTGCAGTTTAGTCAGGTTAAGCTGGCGTGGAATGAAAAATGGAATTGTCCGTGTGGACAAAAACTAGTATTAAAACTTTGTATTCGAAGTAAATTCTGTGTTAGATTTATCATGTATTTAGCTGGAGTAGTATCAGATACTGGTATGTATCATGTGATGTTGTTAATTTAGGGATCTTTCCTGTCCTGAACTCAATTGCAAATTCATTTTTGTAGGTGGTTGACACAGAGTCTGGCAAGCAAATTCAGCTGATAAATAGAAAATCTTTGCGGACTCTCACTGCCCAGTTACTTGTCTTGTTGATGTCTTGGGATGGAGCATCCTTTCTCTCTGTTGAACAACTTAAACAGCACTATGAAACAATCCATAGTACTTCTCTTAATCCATGTGAATATGGATTTATGACCTTAACTGAGCTCCTGAAGAGTCTTCCTTACCTGGTTGAGGTATGAAAGCTCTATTTCTTTCTGCTATGTTATACTTTAAAAAAGGTGTTATAACTAGAGGAAACTTGAGCTCATTCTTTTTTCTTCTGATAGGTTTTTACCAATGGTGCAGAAGAAGAATATGTGAAACTTACAAATCTATACATGTTTGCAAAGAATGTGAGGTCCTTACTTCACACGTACCATTATCAGCAGATCTTTCTTCATGAGTTCCCAGTTGCATACAGCAAGTACACAGGAGAGGTGCTGCAGCCCAAAGCGTATGGATGCAGTAACTTAGAAGAGCTCTTGGGAGCAATTCCACAGGTGTGAAGAATTGTTTTGTACAGTTACATCAAGATTTTTGCATGAACTAAAGATAGTTAAAACAGCTGATGATTCTGGTATTTGGTGAGAATATTGGTATAATAATATTCTCCAAGTAGGCTTTTACCAGCGTATCTTTAGTAGCTTCTCAGAAATCTTTGTTATACAATAAGAGCTTCTTAAAATTGTTTTCATCAAATTCTGCTTAAGAATTGCTCCCAGTAAGATCACAAACATTCTTGGCATCTTTATAAAATCAGAATTAATTTTTGTTTTAATGAGGAGCTGTACAGTACTGAGGTTCAGTTTTGCTTAAGGTAGGTATTGCTTTCAGGAGTGAAAAGCAATGGTAGTTTGTCACAAGAATCATAATGGAATTTTCTGTGGTATCTTGTCCTTACATTTAAGTGTTCTAGGTTAATTTTGTGACCCAGTTCATGGCTTTTTTAGTAAACTAATCTTTAGGGAAAGTAACAAAGTGGAAATTCCTTCTAGTTCTGAGATTTGCCTTTCATCTATAGCAAGAATTATTTTGACAGAGCTTTTACTTGCATAAAAAAATAGCAACATGATTTAGTTTATTGTTAGAAGTTTAATGGCAAGGATGGATAAGGCAGTGAGTAAACTGTTCTGGGCTTTGAGGCTAGGATGTGCTGATAATTCTACTTTTTCCTCTATAGGTGGTCTGGATTAAAGGGCATGGCCATAAGAGAATTGTGGTACTGAAAAACGATATGAAAAGTAAGTCATTTCAATTTTGAGCCAGTATCTTAGTTTCCTTTTTTCTTTAAGAGGTGACTTCAGTAAATGAACCAAATGAACTTGCCTTTTGTAGCTCGTTATAGCTCACCTAGTTTTCCCCCTGCTGATCATGTGGATGATCATGGAAATCAACTTGATGACCATAATGGACATATTATGGAGACTCCAGGATCAACTTCATCAATGGAATTAAGTCTAGGAACACCTAGCAATGGTAATGCGAAGTTGATTTGTATAAAAAATTGCTTATCTTTAGGGAAATAAGCAGAGTAAGCAAAGCAGCTTGGGGAAAGCTGTGTGAGTTAGTAGATAAAATATTTGCAGAAATGTTCTGTGGTTTGAAAGCTGCTGATCTTATCCCGGGCTGTATAGCTAGGTGTGTGTCTTTTTGACAAGGGCATCTGTTCTCAGCTGTCAGCATGTATATTGCCACTGCAATATTGTTTCCTGTGGATTTTAGTGGAAGTTTCATCAGTCTGTGGGATAAAGCTAATGAGAAGCTGGTCAGTAGTGGTTTCTGCTAGGGCTGTTTTTATCTCCTACCTCTGGTGAGAATTTAGTGATCTTTCTGGTTTGTTTTTCAGGTACGTATTTGCCAGTTCTAATGGCAGTCCTCTTAGCATTGGTCTGAATCCTAATAAAAGAACTAGGATATACTGAGCTTGTAGTTTGTCTTGCAGTGGTCTCTAGTTCTTTCTTTTATTACCCCTAGGTTGGTGAACTTGAGGTGGTTCTTGAGGTGTTGAAGTCTAGGCTTGTGCGTTTTAGTAAGAGCAAGTTACTTTATTTGAAACCTTTGACGTAATGTTCACATTTAGGTGTTGGTATGTAAACAGCTGATAAGATATCAGTAGCTCTGCAGGGCAGTTGTCTGATAAGTGGCCCTTCTCTGTTCCTCAGCTGTGTTTGTTACTCAAGTTTGGCAAATACCTGATTTTGCTCTAGAGGTATACCAACTCAGGCAAGCACTCAGTGTAATATAGTTTTGCTTTCTGTTGTATTGTGATTAGTTTAGTTAGATGCTTTTCATCCTAACAAAGGAAGTGGTTAGCGTGTGACATAGCTGCTAAATCAAGTTTTAGGAATTTGCATTTACCAGCTCTGAAGTAGCAATACCTTCACAGCTTACAGAAGCTTTCAAAGATGTTCCCTTATTTTTGTAGCTCCTAATCAAACTGAGCAAGAACTTCTTTGCCTCACAAATACATCTCCTGTTGACCTCTTGTGTGAGCCGGTTCCTTCCTGCTTACCATCTCCCCAGCTGAGACCTGATCCAGTGGTTCTTGAGTCTGCTGACCTAATTCAGTTTGAGGAACGTCCTGTACCTCTCTCTGGTAGGAGCTTACTTGCCTATAGTGTATTACTTATTGTGATGGTTTGTATAACCTAGAAAATAGAACATAAATGTATATATCCTACAATAGAATGTATTGGAGGTGCTGATGCCTTCTGTTAGATGCTTTTGATTATTGACAATAAGTGGCCTTTAGTGATGCTCCAGGGTGACTTTTGTAGGCACCTTATAGCCCCGCCACTGAAACTGCATGTTGCTAACCTGTAGCAGTCTTTTTTACTCACTAACTTCACAGGGGTTCTTGGGCACTGACAAGCTTAATTTGAAAATTAAATCGAACCTCCAAAATAGTATGCAGTGCAAACAGTAGAGCATAAAGCAAATGTCACACCAGTTGCAGAGGTGAACACGACATACTTCCTGGTTTCAAGTCAGGCCAACGAGTTCTTTTAAACACTTCTCTAGTAATAGGTAATTAAGTGTTCCCTTTTCCCAAGAACAGCGTATTAATAAGTTGAATTGCTTTGCTTATTTTAGAGATAATGATTTTAACAGAAGAAGAAAAACAAAGAATTGTTACTGCAGCTCAAGATAAATCGACCTCTGGCTCTGTGGCATCTAGCACTGCAGAGAATACTTCAGTGCCTCCCTGTCACACCTCTGAAACACAATTAAACAAGGAAGCAATGGACAGCCCAGCCAAAAAGCAACACAAAAACAAGGTGAAATTGGCAGCAAACTTCTCACTTGCACCTGTAACAAAGCTTTAACTCTTTCTTTGAGTGTGGAAACAAATACCTATGGACTCTGCACAAAGTCAAGCTATTTGCTAGCCCTTATGTATTTTAACGAAAGGCCTAGAAGAGTCAGTTTGTATTTAAGTGTGTTCTGTGAAGGTTTTGTTCCTCTTACACTGAACGCAGCTATTAGCAGAGCGGAGTTTTTTCTATTATTTTGGAAAAAAAAATCCAGCATTCATTAAATTATTCTTAAATTTTACAGTTTTTCATAAATGTGTGTTCAGTAAGAGCAAAAGATGAATTGAACTAAAATGGAACGTTTTATTTTCCTTAAGCCTCGTTGGTGGCGTAATCATACATGTAGCATATTACACTCTATAGGCTGTTGCTTACTGGTATTGTTTCAGACAGTATTAATGCATGATCTGTCTTTCAAAAGCCTGTTAAGAAGTTTTAACTTGCTGACCTGCAGTGACAAGAGTGAGGGAGCTGATTGTCCTCCAGGGGATAAATGTGTTCTCTGCCCTTTCAGATGACTGGTAGCTGCACTGTAAGTTCTTCTGGGTTAAAGATGTCTGTAGAAGATTATGTGGACTCTTTTGTAGAAACTTGTTTTAAATATTTTCTGTACTTCTCGGTTCCATTTAGGAGCTTCCTAGGACACTGATGTTTTAAGCTTCCCTTTTATGCTTAGTTCCAGTCTGGCATGGATTTGGTTAAGGAAAAGACTGTCTTGGTGTCATGAGTTAGAGATACAGACACACATTTTATTGTGTCTAGTAATGAAGTTAAGATGATTCTGATATTTCTGAAATATGCATTGAATGCATAAATGACAGATAGTGGAGCAGGTCCTGTTAAAATGTTTTGTGCTGGAAGGTATTGATGCTATTTTCACCTGTAAGCGAAGTTCTAACTACACGTGGAAAATCTAAGGTTGTTCTGCTTAACCTTGTTTTCAATTTTTAAGCATCTCTTGTAAATGGGAAGCTTATTCTTCAGTGTGCATCTTTTAGCTGTGTCTGTTTTTATTCTAAAACTTACTCCTCGTGTTGGAAGCTTTTTTCAAGTTGTGGTATCTTGTGTTGGCTTTTCAGAGGGCCAGCTTTGGAAGAGAGATTACGTCAGTGGATGACCTCAACTCTAGTTAGCAGTGTGTGAGACTTCATACCCGTACCGGGTAACCATGGCATTTACAATGGGTTGTATTTGCCAGGCAGCAAATAAATTGCTTGATGTATTGAAAGAACCTATACCTGAGGGATCCCACTGGCCAACTGTTTTTTTTTTAAGGTGGATTCTATTGTAATATGCAAGGAATGAACATGGGCTCTAATTTTTCAGCCAGCAACAGGAAATGCCACTGAATATAATGGCTATAGACAGAATTTTACCAGTTGGGTTTTGTTATAGAATCTTTTAAATTTAGACTCGTTACCTGTAGTAAATTTATAGCCATTGTGAATGCAGAGAAACACTTGGAAGTTTTTCTGAGCATTGTGGCACAGTATCTGAGTCCTTAGTAAATCTCTGCAGACATCCTGCTATAGAAAGTGGAATTTACAAGTAAGCTTTCTTGGAATGCTTTTAATAAGTTTGAGTTAGATGCAAGAATATCTGCTTTCACCTTACATTTGGTAAAGTTGATGCTGAGCACTTAGATTTTGGTTTCAGATGAACATACGTTGGAGAGAAGTATTTTCGTAAGTTGCAGCTCCACGTTATCTTGAATACTGAAGAGCCAGTTCTTTGGTGCTTCAGAGAATAAGATGATATTTGTCAAAGTGAGTCTGGTTGTTAAACCACTTATGGAGGTCAGCATATCTTTTCTGGGTTCATGTGATTCTGATGAAATTGCTGTTTGAAAGTAATAGAATAATACTTTTGAGAAGTTGTGTTCATAGTGTAACAAAATAGCTATTTGAATTGCAATATATTTTTTTATCCAAAGGGTTAAATGAATGATGTGACTTACAGATTTAAAAGTATTACAACCATGAAGTTCATTAATTTAACAATTAAATGTACTACTTCAAATTCATATCTGTTTAAAAAAGATGTCACTGAAGCCCTCAGTTTATGCACTATCTTTTTCTTGGAGTGGGAGGGAGAAGAAATCCTTTTCTTAGCTGTCTACTTTGTTTGGACACTTTATTTTGTGGCTCAAGTGCTGTTTTGTGTGTTGGGACCAAACAGTTGTGTCAATAAAATTTTCAAGCAAGCATAACTCTTGTCCTTTTCTGAAGAGATAGAGGGGGGGAAAAAAGAAATTAAGCTGTTGTCAAGTCCTTAATTCACTCTTCCTCAGTGTTTAATTATGCAGACAGAGCAGAGAGCTAACATCTGAGGCTTAATGACAATGAAAGAAATTCCTTGAGTCCATAATCTGCTATTCTGGAGAATGAGGGTTTTTCAGCATTTGCAGTTCTGCTGTTACTAGATGCACTTAGTAGTTCTTCCTGTTGCTCACACAGCATTGATTATGGCTGCTTCATAGAAGGAACCTCTACTAAGAGCTCCGAAGGAAGAAAAAGGAGCAAAGTATAAATGGAACAGATAGAAGTAAGATGTTCTCTGGAGTTTTAATCTCGCTTTGAAATGTTAAGATAGAGATGTGATTCATGTCATACAGAGTCCTGCTGTGCAATAGAGGTATCCAGTCTTTTGGGGTAAAACAGCCTTGTCTTCTAACTTGCTGAGGATGGTAGTTAACCAGGAGCTACGAGTTTGGCACAGAAGTTGCTTTGCTGCTTCACTAGACAGCTTTGAACTTCATTTCATAATCTTAACGAATAGTTAAAATATGCAACTGAATTGGGTTATTACATCTCATTTTTATGGACAGAAGTGGAGAGCTGCATGAGCTTACTCCTAAGTTTTTTGTGATCTAAGTACACTCATTAATGGAATTGTCAAAAGGAACTTCTGCTAGAGTAAATGTCAGGCCTGCCAAAGGAGAATAATGGCTTCACCTCATAGGACACTTGTTCAGTCAACAGTTTTAAAGCAACTGCTTAAGTACTAATTTAACACAACATAATTAGTGTAATAAACACCCTTCTCCAAAAGGAGGGGTGGGGAACTGGTAAAAATTTTAAAGCATAAGAAACACTACAGACAAATCGTGCTGTCACTGCTCTAACTTTACTCTCGGTAGTTGTGAATGTCTTGATGTGAATAAATTCCTCATGCCACGTTATGTGTTTAACTGCAAAAGGTGAGTTTGATTTTTGTTTCTTTTCTTGCTGTGAATGTTCTCATCTTCATTCTCATGTTATCTGTTTAAATCAATTAAAGTTATGATTAAATTAACTTTTTCAGAATGATTTGCTTTTTTGCCTCGTAATAAGGCAGTGCAATTGCATGGTGAGCTGTGGTTTAACTCATTTCTATTCTAGAAATCACAACAAGGAGAGGCAGCCATAAGGTTGGAGTTGAAGATAGATTTGGGGGCATTAGGCTTAGCTGCTGTTTCAGGTACAGTATGGAGTAATTTGGCCACAGGTAAATGATGGTGCTTTCTGTATCCTAGACAGTTCCAGGGATTTGGCTCTGGGGGGGTGTGGTGTGGCTTGAACCTTAGCTTTGATACCCACTTACAGAAGCGTGAATGACCAAAGACTGTGCGGCATCACTGAAACCTGCTGATCAGTCTGGGAGCAACCCTGTTGGATTCTAATCGTGTCACTTAATTTGTTCTGTCTTGCACTTGAAAACCATTGTGTCTTCAACTAAACTTGCAATTGGAATACTTTATTCCTTTTGTGCCTTTGAAAACTGGAGCTCAGCTCTGGCTTTGAGTGACTTCTTCAACACTTGGCCTGGCTACCAGTTCAGGCTGCACATCCATTGGAAGGTGCTGATGTACTTATGTCAACATTTTACTGATGTGTGTATGTAATATGGTGTCCTACAGTGTGCAGATGTGTGCAATTGAGGTAGCTAGAGATCTTACTCTTTTCTACAATATCCCTGGTATTTGTTCAGAGGACATGATACAATGCCAAATTCTTTCCAGCATGCATTACTACAGTGAATGTTGTGTTCTTGTATGGACTGTGTTCATGTTCATCATCATGTGGATGAGGAAAATAAATCTGAATGACAGGAGCTTTTTTTAGATGCAGGAAGCAAACAGTGATACTTGAAGGTGTTATATCTGAGCACTTTGTGTGGAGTAAGAAATGCTCCCTATAAGAAAAATCTCTTAAGGCCCTTCTTAGTTGCTCTACTAGTCCAGCCTAATGGAAAGCATGTTTTCCTTTTAATTAATAGCCACTGATGTTGCATTTGTTTTCCTTATGCATTTACAGTTTGGCTGTAAGCAGTCAGAAGCCTGGTAATGCTGGTTGTACTTAGGGAGTAGTTGGAAGTACAGACACCTTTATCTGAGTAGGTCTTTAAATTTAAGCATAAGTGTAAGAGCAGAACTCTCAGACAAGGACTGAAATTATTGCCAAGGGATTTAGGATAAAGAGGTCATTCTGCAGCAAAACCTAGCACCTTATTGGATTGCAGATAAGTAACTTGAAGAGTAGTATAAACACAATGTGTGAAAGCAATTTGGAGAGAAGCTTTGAAGTTGAAGTTCCTTCAAATTCCTCTCAAATACATTCATGATCAGAAACACTTCGTGTTAACAGTTTGCCAATCAGACAGATTTCCAGATAGAACCGAATAGTTCCATTCTCAGCTAGAACTTTCAGTCTTACCTGCTGTAAAAAGTCTGAAATCCCTCAAGTTTTGCTGCTAAGAGTTAACTCTGGCTATTCATTAGCTGCCTTTGAAATGCAAGTAGAAACTAGCTGCTTCAGAGTCAGGACCGTGTGTCTGAGGATGCAATTCTGTATCTCATGTAGAATGGGCTCTAACTCATTTGAAGCAGTAGACTTCAGTCAGCTGTTAAATGCTTTGTAGTTCCAATGGCATGGCTTGAGATCAAGCTGAACAGAATATTGGGAACACTGTTCTCCTTAACTGTCTGCTCAGCTGCAAATGGAAGTGTGCTCTTATACCTGGGTAGGAGGGCATGAAGTGTGACTAAAAACTGAATCACATGTGAACTTAGACACCCACAAAGGTGGAGGCATGCCCGAGTACTTCCTGCAGCCCTGCAGATCAGCCTGCAGCCACATGGGACTTGATACTGGTGTCTGCAGTGTCCCTGTAAAAATAAGTGCACCACTGCTGTTTCTTTTTGGAGGATCAGGGGAAGTATTCCTGAAAGAACTTGGGAACTCAATAACTGTATCTTGGGTAACAAGTCATAAGTAACCTGCAGTCATCAGGACAGTCAGGCAGAGGAAGTCTGGATGGTACAACCTCTCTCCCCAAGTATTGCTGGTTTTGAGCCAATATTCCTCAGTTGGGCTGCAAGGTTATGTTTAAAGCTTTCTGTTGAGCTGAATTGGGTTTTGTTGGAGTGATACTCAGTTCTATTGGGACCGTTACTTTCCCAATGCAGGGCTTGGAGCTCTAGGCTGCCGTGAGGTTTCAAAGCTGTCTGGGACAGTCATGACTAGCTGCTTGCTTTCCCGTGGGCCTGCTGGAGGAACTTCTTTTCAGTAAGAACTATTTCAGTTGCAGTACTAACTTAGCAAATCCTTTCTCTTGCAGAACAGTAATCCTCATTTTGAAAAGCATAGCAGCATATTGAATGCATCCCATTGTAATCCACAACCACTTCCTTCTGTATTAAGAACAAAACAACGCATGCTTAGTATAATACAGCAGCTTAGTTTATTTGGAAATACATTAAACTTTGCTGAAGAGTCAGCAGGCCTAGGGGAAGGGTACAAGAGAACCATTTGCTGGTAGAACTACTGATCAGTACAAATAGCACTTCGTCACTTTTTTCATTGCAAGCCGAGATCCCTCCCAGAGCGTAGCCATGTTTACCAACACCCAGAGCAGTGTCAAATCTAACTCCAACTTCCTTCTCTGCAATGACTTGCTGCCTTTTTTGCTGGATAAACAGCCAGAACTTCAAGAAAAGGTTTTAGGTGCTTTGGTCAAACAAATTTCCTTTTTGCTGACAGTGACAGGCATTGGAGAACTGGCTCTGAAATGATGGCAGGTGCTCCGTGTGGCCACCTAAATATACTTGTCTCAAGTTTTCTGCTGGTTTTGAACTGGGGGCAGGGGGGGGTCTGTATTCATTGGGTCATGGAAGCTATGATACCTGAGGGTGAGTGCTGTATTTTTTTCTCATTTCTTAACACAAGGACGAAGATTTCTACACACTTCCCAAGTTTAATTCGTTCAATCACAGCCGTTGTTTGAAGCAAGCTGTCAGGGCTCTGCTGTGCTCTGGATGGACAGTGCTGTCTGCCAGTGCTGCTGACCCCAGCTGAGAGCCACTCAGTCTCTTTTAAAAAAGAAAACACAGAATTGTATTGTGAAGCAGCATTGCAAACTCCTCATCCAAAGGAGCCACATAAAGAAAACCTTTCAGCTTCTGGAAATGAAGATTACTCTCATTAGTACTGCTGTTGATCAAGTCCCTCGAGGCATATGGTGTTCACACTTGTTGGGCTTTTCCTTCATTTTAATTAGAGAGAGCTTTGTAGTCATGCCTGCTGAATCCCAGAGGTGTGTAGCTTCATTTTATGTCAGTGAAATTTTAAATACACACCTATGTTTTGCTGATTGCTTTTTCTTTCTAAGGGAGTGGTGGTAGGCAGCTGTGTGGCACGTAGGACTTACCCTGGTCATCAGCATAGCCTGGTTTAAACTCTAATGTTTCTAAGTCACCTCTTGTCTTCTGACACCTGTACATGAATCCCTTCACTTACTGGTATTTGCAATACTTGGTTGCAACAGCAGACCCTTCTAAGGCTTCACTACAAGTTATTTTTTAACTTCCCTTTGACTTTGTTTATGATGTAACACATCTATACCTTAAAACATCAGGAGTTACCAGTATCCAAATGGTGTACCAGCAAATTCTGCTGAACTGTCCAGAAATCAGTGGTCATACCTTGTCCTCCCATGTGTATTTTCCCTTATAGGCAAAGCAGTCCCTCCCAGTACTCCCATAAGTACACAGGTGCTACACAGCCTCCAACTCATACAGACAGAGTAGCTGTTAACAGCTACAGAGCCTTATGTTGTGTATCAGCAAGGGTGTCCAACTGTATTTGACTATTCAGCCTTGGATATGTTTTCTTTTCACATCTTTGTTCAAAGTATTAAATGTGCTTCATGTCCTAGCAGAAACCTTTGGTGTTATTTATTCCTCAACCCTTATATCTAAAGGATCTTGTCACCACCAGTCCTGTGTCACAAGTGAGTCTGCAGTGATGCTGGGAATGCGGATGTTCTTCATCGAACCAGTCCAATTCTAGAGAGTTGTTTATAATTTGTACAAAGCAGTCTGATTTACTTTTGATGGTGTTCCTCCTCAAAACTTGGCAAGGTACTTTCTCTAAAAGCATGTCCATTCTTTTTGGGTAGCTCTGCTGTTGGTATTTTCCCCTTTACACATCTGTGGTTCTTTGTATACAAGTGCACATTTAACTTGGCTGGTTTTGCAAAATTAAAGTTACTCTTCAAAACTTTCTTATTTGAAGGACTTTTTGCTATCAGTTTGTTACTTCTAAGCCTGAGATTGTTTTCACATCATGCCATGTACATTTATTTTACTATTTACACCTATCACAATACATTTATATGGAATAGTCACACACATACCGGCTACTGACAGCTAATATTAGATTCTACAAGGTTTAATCTGCATAGAGACCAGAAATACATTAAATGGAGAAACACACAAGTCTTTCTGTATTGCCCTTAATTTTAAACCTATTTTGAGTAGATGTGATCATCTGCTTCTGTGTTTTTATGTGTGTCTTGTGGCCAATTTGTATTGGGTGGCTAATGTCTCCCCATGCTTGATAGCTTCTATTTCTCATGGTTGTTAATTATGCAATTAATAGTTGGTTTTAAGCTATTAGTTCAATGTTGTTTCTGTGTTGGTGCGTTCAGCTCTTCTCCCAGCAGCCCCCCACTGGCAGGTGATCTCATACTGCATACAACTATAGTAGACAAAAAGTTTTGTGATTACCCCTCCGAGTCTGTGAGGTGGAGAGCTATGAGAGGAATAAGACAGTTGGAATAATCATTTACTTACCGATCACTGTAGCTGTGCTTTCTAGAGCTTTACCAAGACTTATTTTCCCTGGTGAAAGCAATATTTGATTTGAGTAACTCAGAAATCAGAGGGTATAAGGTCTACACCTACTTGCAGCATCCTTGTTACTGATATTTAGTCTTGAGAAGCAATTCCAAGTGAAACTCCACAGCAAAGTAGTTAACTTCCAAGCTAGTGTGATTCTTATTTTGCATGTAACATCAGTTACCCTAAAATTGCTTAATTTAATCTATCAGTTGTCCCACACACTGCATTGCTATTTGTGGCTCTCTTTTTAAAAAGAAGCCAAAATAGAATATTCCAGCAAATGTCTGAGTGTTGTTTGTGAGAGGGAAAAGGTATACAACAAACTCTTATGAAGTGACCTATTAAAATTGCTTTTTTACACATTACTTGATGAAACTTCTTTCACTTTTCTCACTGGGATATTTTTGTTAACACTATTACAGATCTCTTCTGGTCACTGGACAGCCACTATATGGATTTCTTGCTTTTTAGGCATGCGTGTTGAGTGATCCATGCAACAGTGAAGAACCTGCCATTGTACATTCCACGTATTACAGCTGTACCACAGTTGATCTTCGTTCATTTAGTGGGATGCTGTTAAATGCCTCTACCCTACAGTTTCCTTCA
Source organism: Pavo muticus (assembly GCA_016647715.1). NCBI lineage: Eukaryota > Metazoa > Chordata > Aves > Galliformes > Phasianidae > Pavo > Pavo muticus. Next base: position 952,809 of record JACDJE010000168.1, read on the forward strand.
ATGAAAACACCTGAAAAGACAACAAACATGGTAGAGAGCCCAGAGCTACATGATGCTGCATTGTGTGGCTCCACAGCAATCTTTAATAATGGCCAATCCTGCCTTGGCAATGGCGGGCTTGCTTGGAGGAGGTTCTGCCTTCTTTTCTGCTGGGCTGCCTGCAGTATTCAAAACAGGACACCATTACAATCAAGATATTCCTTCCTGCTTCTGGCTTAAAGTATATAAACCAATTATTCTCCCTGCCTGTCCCCCCCCCCATCTACCTCCAAACCAAACCTTTTAAACTTCTGTTTCAGTGATAATATTCAAGAAGCCTTATCCGTTCAGGGGAAGGAGCTAGGAAGGGTTAAAGAATCCGGACATCCCTACGAGTAAGCTGCTTGCATCTTGTTCAGTCCAGGTACTTTTATTCACAGATGCATGGTCAGATAAAAGGTCGTCCCACAGAGAATCACTTACTGTACTGAACATCTCTAAGTACAGAGCTGAAGAATAAGAATCTTAGTAAAGTTTATTTTCTCAAACTTGGATGCCCTAACTAGGAGAATAAGAAAAAGGCAGGCTTCCAATTTTTTGGGGGGTGAAAAGAACTACAACCCTAACACTGAATTTAATAAACACAAAATAAACTAACAAGGAAGTCATGCTGAAAGGATATAAATAATTAGCGATGCATCTTTAAAATGTTTCTGCAAACCTCGTACTTCAGTCATTGCATATTCCTCTGAATGTTCTATAGCAAGGTGTTGATCTATGCAAAGTGGTGTTTGGGTACCAAATTTACCATCCATGGACACTGCTCTCACTTAACCATTTCCATGTCTGACAGGTGAAGATCAATCCAGTAGTTCCTTTTAAAATTCCTGCTGTGACAATTTTGTGGAAATTGGAGCTAAAAGCTTCCCAGGTTGTGACAATATGCATATACCAACATAATTTGCATATTTGAAATGTAAAAAGCAATTTTTAAGTGGTCATATGTGATGGATGTGATGTGATGGATTCAGTTTTAAGGGGTGACTGGGCATCCAAATTTTAAGTGGCTGTAGTCTAGATTTGGCAGTGGTTGGCCATTGATAACACCCTTACATCCAGTTGTCCTTGGGATTATTCCTATTGTTTTTCTTAATAGTTAGGAACTCACTGGTAAGAGACTGTGTTGCTTTGTCTAAGGGTTTTAACTTAGTACGTAGGAATTCAGCCATCTCCTTGTCTTCTTCTTTCTCTCTGAAAAAAAAGGAAGTATGTTACAGACAACATCTTTGTAAACAGGACAGTAAAAGCCATAACAGCTACCATCAAATCACTAGTAAATGAGGGGCTTTGTTCTTCTCAAAAACACTTTTTTTTTTTTGCTGCTTATTAATATTAGAGCACAATAGTTGCCTAAATGAAAACATGAAAGAGCCTCTTCTTGAACTCAAAGAAACTCTTCCCCAAAGCTAACAGCATTGGATTTGCTATATTCTCTGATCAGTGGATTTAAACCATAAAGCATCACTGATTTTAAGATGGCCTCAAAGTCATTCACCATCCTTCCTCTACCAAATAAAGCAGAGGATACAAACGCATACTAAGCCAATGCTTAATTTAAATGTCAACTTAAACAAAATATGAGATCTTACATTCTTCCACTGCTACAGTCTTCGCCAAAACGAAGTACGTTTCTGTTTCCACAAGGACCGCAACATTAGGCTGAAACTGGGCACAAGATTGTGTTGCTGTCCTTAATAGCCTCTAATAATGATGTTTTTGTGTTAGTTTCTTTGCTAGCTTATTTAAACACTAACAAAAGGAGCACTGTTGGAGTATTTCGGAGTAAAAGCAGACTTTATTGTCCAAAGTTCTAAAGCAAAGCATCAGGTATTACTGCAAATGTGAATCAGTGCTAATGCATGGCACTAGGCTTTCAGTAGCCTACAATTAGGCTTCTGTAGTGTCTGGCTGCTGCCAGCATTTGTGATTTGCACACAGAACCAGCTCTGGATTACGTTACAAGCTCAGGCTTTTTGTCAGGCTGCTGCCTTTGGCCTGCTCTCTTTGATCAACTGCGGGACTGGCAAGCTTTCTTCCCTCTGGTCCTTTGCCTGCTTAGAATTTAAATGTGTTGGAATAGATACTGTAATTCATGCTAAATGGGCTGATGGAGCCTTGAATCATTACTGTTGTATTAAAGAGGGGGGGAAGAAACAGCAAAATCCTGACTATTTACGTGACATTGGAACTCAGTACAGTAGCTTAAAATCAGCTGTGTTAGAAGACCACGACTCTGGGCTGAGATTCCAAACTCACTTATCCTCTAGGTTAGGTGGACCTATATTAGCAATTGCATTTTCCTTTCTTTAGTGCTTTTTTTTAGTGCTACAACAGGGAAGGAACAGTGAGAACAAATTCTGCATTAAATCAGCGATAATAATTGAGATGTCTGCACTCATGCCCTTTTCGGAATTCTATTTCACACCTACTGCCAGTGACAAGATGCTCTGGCAGCAGTGACAATCCTTCCATTTGTAATGGTGGATGCCCAGTCATGTTTTGATGAGAAAATGTCTAAACCCCTCTGTCATCATGGGATGCCAAGTAGGACATTCGTGGCATGGAGAGAAGAAGTGCAGTAATCTAGTTTTTTGTGTTTTCCTTTTTCCACAGAACGAGGCAGAAGCCTTTAATTTGGCTTTAAAAGACCAATTCTCTCTTGTCAATATAAATGTTCTCACACCAGTGCAGAATTAGGCTCATGAAATCTTGAGCATGAATTTGGTTGCTTTTAGTTCTTACCGTAATCTCTCCACCTCTGCATCATCTACAAGAAAATCCCTTTTTTGCACCAGTCTATGAATCTTCTGAATCAGTTCATCTTCTCTTTGTTTCTCCATCTTTGTTTTTTCTTTTTCTGGTCAAAAACAGGGCAGGGAGGAAAAAGACTGTTACTTCAGGGAGCTGGGCGGGGGAACTGCAGCTGTCTAAGAAAGTTTTGGTGATGGATGTTCATGGCTCTGCAGAACCATTGAGTTCTATCTGCTGTCTCTTTTCTTTCTTCTACTTACCACCTCTTGCGTCTGTTCAGTTAGCGGGCTACAGTCTTTGTGAAAGGCTTGTCAAGGCTATTACTTTTAATGCTAAATTACTCTATAAGGCTGATATTTTGCTAACTTTTAAAAAAAGTGTTTTTGGCCACCAGGAACAGAAAAGCCCCACCACCTCCAATAACAGAAAAAAACCACGGTCCATTCTTCTTCATTAAAATATACCAGCTCCTCTTGATCTCAGGGAAAATGAGAACCCTCCAAAAGGAAAAATTTCTCTGTATTTCATGACAGACAGAACCATCATAAAATAAAATCGGGCTACAAGGCATCTTCTCTTTCCACTGCTGATAATAGGAGCTACTTTCCACTTCTTTTCCACCTGCCCTCTTCATGGGCTGTGAGATGTGCTCTCCCATCCCCTCCTCTCTTTAGAAAACCAGCTGCCAAATGCCTGAAATGCATCCATGCTGTATTGTGGCGTAGTACCATAAACTAAAAGCCTGATCTCACGTTGACTGCAATCAGCTAACTCAGGTTCACTGAAACCAAAGAGCAGGCCCTGCACAAATCTGTGTATCGAAAGGAGAATTCTGATCCAGGTGCTACGAATGAACCCATTTCTGGGAAGTGGTGTTTCTAGGTCAGAGACACGCTATGTGAGCGCTCCGTTTTGTGGGAATGCCAGCACGGCCTTTGTGAAGGTGAAAGTATTCCTGCCAAAAGGTGGTGCTGCTGGCACCGCTCAGATTTAAATTCGGAACTTTTGCTGGTATCTGCCAAGTGCTGAGGAGAAACTGTTGTCTGTTGGTCTCTGCTTAACACTTTGTGACTGGAAAATAGTTTCAAAAAGGTTATTGGGAAAAAAAATAACAAACAGACCACCGCATACAAAACCCTCAAACTGATTAACCCTAGGAGTTAGGGAGAAGATAAAGGGGTTAAGAAAATTGCAGACTAGAAGAGGTGAGGCAAAGGTACTCGTTTATAGCTATTTTCCATCACTCATAATCATTACCCACCTCATTTAAAAACCAACAATGTACCAACAGCAATGTTACAAATCCAGTGCGACCTCTAAGTAACTAAGAAGCGTAAAGAAAGGAAATACAAGAAACATTATGAATCTACTTCGTTGAGTGCAGAGAAGAACAGAAAAGTTCTTATCTAATTGAGAATATGTGGACTCTGAGAGGGAAAAATGGACCTCTTTTTTATTTCATGAGCAACCTGTTCTCTCCTTCCAGGGGAGAATGCTGTTTAAAGCTGCACAATAAAATGTAGGGGGAAGAGGTGAGGGTAACGAAAGGAGTGTGAAAACCAGTCCTTCGCAGTGAGGTAGCAACAGATTACTTCTGAGAGGTGCTAAAAACGTGTGGTATAATGTAGATAGCCTGGTGAAGCCTCCTAGTGTTTTCAAAATCTATCTGCAAAACACTTCAAGCAGAGTAGGACTGTTGTGGATGATCTAAAACAGCAAAGCTGTAGCAAAGCACAACTTCTCATTGATTTCAGCTGGAGTTTGGATGTGAGGATTTAAAACTGCACGCAACTCCGTCCCTTCTCTGAGCAGTGTATTTGCAGTAAATTTAAGGCAAAATGCAAAGCACGCTTTCGCCTCTTGCTTTTTGTACGAACCTGTTTCCCTTTACTCTGGAAGGTAGATTTAACAACTGCTGTGACAATGAATTGGTATATCTGGAAAAAAATCTCTCATTCACAGTAATGGTTTCAAATCCTCTATTCTCCCTTTTATCTCAACTCTCTGTCTTTTCTGCTTGACAATCTCCGTGCTGGTTGGTTCCCTTGAGATTTCCAAGGGAGTGCAAGAGCAAGGGAACATGCACCTTATTTGAGTGATATCTGCAGGTCTGCCGTCAAGGGAGCAGTGAAATACAGCATGAAAACAACTTTAGACACCAGAAGATTAAAGATGAGAAGGCAAAGAGAAATAAAAATAAGGACCAGAGGAAGGAGGAAATATATGAAGACAGACTATACAAAACAGCCCTGGGGAGAGGTTTCCAACTGCGCTAGGAGCACAGGTGTGCTCCTGAAACCACCCCCTGCATTGCCCAAGCATTATCCTGATACTGAATTAGAGACAGCCATTACCTGGGATCGCTACCAAACTCTGCAGCTCCTTCTTAAGGTTCATGATGTCTTTGCACAGCTGGATGTCATCCATCCTGCAGAAAGAGAAAAAGCACAGTCAGAGACATGCAAATCCCATCCTGTGTTGACAGAACTAGACAGATCTCATATGAGTATGTGGTACTGTTCCTTTCCTGGGACATGTGTACCAGATCGTAGGGCTGGGTTTTAACCTTGGGATTCTTATGCAGTTCGTTCACCAACTGTAACAGATAGGGACTATAGTACAGCTTTTCTGTTGAGCCTTTGGTTACTTGTCTTACTGGGATCTGATATGTATGAAGGTCGAACTTGTCACTGCAGATTATTTTAGTTGTATCTTGAATCAAACCTTGCAGAGCAGCTATCTCTACATATTTAATAGTTGTGGAAAAGATGGGTGTGCCATGCTGCACGCACTGCAGCATGAATTTTCACTGGGAAAAGGGCAAGAGGGAGAGCAGCAGTGGTCCTGGGAAGGGGCAGCAGAAGCTGGTGTGGTATTTGGCACAGCCAGGACGAGGCTTACCTTCCACTACTAATTTTCTTTGTGACCTTACTAGTAACTTAGTCCTGGAAGTTAGCAAGGTTCAGCGCTGTCTTTCTAGCAAGCGTTGTATTTTACTGCTTCAGTCACACTGGCAGCCAAGGCTCATGTACTCGTTCTGAGGGCTGCATCATGGGCTTCCATTGGAAATCACACCATAAAGAGCACAAAAAGAGCCCATTTAATTAACTGTACATTTTTCAACTCAGCTGTCACCAACACCATCCTTGTCTGCACAGATCTGTGAGCTGTTCTTCCATAATCCTGTGCCTGAAGGGTGGTTTACCTGTTGTCTGAGCACCCAAAGGAAGCTGAAGTGCTATCAGAGCTTGGGTTGTCACAATGCTATTCCAAGATAGGAAACCCGAGGTATTAGAGCATGCGTGTAAGAGTGAGAGAATGCACAAAGGATAATGCAGTCAAATTACAGAATTAAGTGAAGAGTAGAAAAAGTAGGTGTGTCTGACACAAATAAGATTTTAATCACAACCTAAGAGCTTTTATTCTCCCTGCCGCCTCTGCACAGAATGCAGGTCTCCATGGGGAGACGTCCCTCAGATGCTTTGCTCATGTTATTAGAACATGCTGATCCTTCTATTACTTGCTGCTTTGATTAACTCCATCTTGTCAGTTCCCTTCCATTCACTGTGCTATGACAGTCATTTCTACTATCTTTTTTACTTTTCTCTTCTCCAAATGTCACAGTGAAATATCTTTCATAAAATTCTTTATTGCTAACCTCCTGATTTAGGGGCTCGGGCACTGTTCTGGACTCTTCCAGAAGTTGTTGAGATATCAGTTTAATTGTTTCTCAAGGCATTGCTCTCCTGCTATGTATCTGACTTACAAGGCTTGCTGTTAGTGGTAAGATCAGCATGTTAACCTCAGGGCTAGCCCATGGTTTGCTGCCATGTGTGTTCAGCACACCTGGAGACAGAGACCTTAATACAAAGGATTTTTCTTACTTGGACTCCTCATATTCATACTGATCACAAGCAAAGCCTGTTTTACTCTTGAGATCCATCATGCTAAATGGTACTGAAATTACTTCTATCAATTAACGATCTTAAACACCGTCCCCTCGGGAGAATCAGTATTCAAACTGTGCTGGAATGTGAGCAAGCCACGCAACTCCTTATTCATTCAATGTTCATGCTGTTTGGGTGTCGTATCACTGTAATGTGTTAATATATTTGAAGAAAATGGCCATGGTTAAGAAGATAGTTTCTGGCAAGGAACATTCACTATTGAACTGCTGTATTCAAATACCTGAGGGTCAGACCCTCAACTAGTGAAGAGAACACTGAGTTTCTACTTTTTTCCTATGAGGTATGTTGGGCTCCATTCTGGGAAGATCTGAAAGATGCTATTACTTCACCACCTCGGTTTGGCTCTCTGCCCTTCTCAAGAAACTCCCAAAAGCTGATGCCATTGCATTAAAATACCATTGGCAGTATGTTCCAAGTGAGCAAAATCATCTATGTCTGGGAGTCCCTGTGGCCCCTATGCTCCATGTTACCTATTGGTGGGAAAAGTACAGGCTTTATACACTTTCCCCAATTGTAGATGCAATTGTCCCCACTATTTTAGTTCTTTTTTTTTTTCCTCTTCTTTTTCACCTGACTGCAGAGCATAAATCTTACACTCTCCATATGCATTCTTTGCATTTCTTTCTCCTGTCTCATAACTCACAGAAGAGAAGTGAAAATGTGGCCAAGCACTTAAGGGCTGCAGCAGCTCTGTGACAACCTGAATTCCAAAAGTCATGCTCCAGGTGACTTCTCCAGAGTCCCAGCTCTATAGGCCAGTGCATTCTGATGATGGCCAAAGATTCAGCTGACCATCTGTACCAATCCCTTAGGCACAAAGAATATCTTTCCTCCCATCTGTGTCAAACAGCCTTTGTGTTTCTCATCCACTCCATGGTGCCCATTAGGAAAAAAATCAAATAAAAAAAAAAATGATATGGTTAAATTACTAAAGGAGGGATATGGGGTATATTCATAGATACCATATGAAGGCATCATCCATCTGACTTAATAAAAGCAGAATGGATAGCTATTTTTCATAAAAAACATTCCTAGCAATTAACACTGAATGTAGGGCAGCAACTGATGTCCTGGGCAAGGGTCACCTCACTGCTCTCAAAGAAAAGGGAAAAGAAAAAGAACTCATGGGGAAGAAAGCCCTTGGAAGGCTGTTTAATCCAGACTGTTACTATGAACCTCCTTCTCTTTTCCCCTTTGCATGCTCTGGTTCTTGTGCTGGATAGTCAGGGTTTGATGGAGAGCGTATTTGTAGTACTGTCAGATCTCTCGAGGAAGTATAAAAAGAACTGTGGCAATCTTAAAGAGAGCAGGAATACACGTAGCAGAAAACAAAAATCCTTTGGGTCCCTTAACCTTTTACAGAGAAGCTGAAGAGACATGCTGAGACCATTCTGTAGCACTTGATGTTCCATGTTGTAAGTGTGATCCATTAGACTGCAAGATGGACAGGAGGGAAAGCTGCACAGACTATTGTCCAGCTTATTTAAGAGCACTGCTATGTTCCCTGTGCAGCCGGTGCTCTTCTCGTAGTAGAGCAACGCAAGCAGGTTGCTGTTCTGTGCTGAACGCAGTAGAATCTCTATAGATAGAGTAGCCCAGAGTACTGAAATGATACCTTTCAGGTCTGCTTAAGCAATCTTCAAAGACATACGCATAAAATTTGCAATATCAACACAACCTTTGCTGAACTCTCTGTCCTTTGGATTTTGCAGTCCCTCCAAAATCATCTTTGATGTCATAGAAAAAGCATCAGTAAACCCAACAGCAGTTACAATATGCCTTTTTTTCCCCCCAAGCTGAAGTTTAAATGTCTGCCCAGCAATCCTGAATATATGAGTTATGAGGATGATAAAACATTTCCCTTATTAAGAGCCCAAATCCATTCCTAGAGAAATAGAAATAGTATTGAGCTAGGGATGGACTTTCCTGACACACGGTATGTAATTCTGCTTTTCTGGTTTTTGATGGCTTATTGCAAGAAATCTTCTGTATGCTTGGAGATATACCACAGAAGCTTGCATTATTTTCTTTCTTGGTATTTCAAACTATTTTATCAAAACCTAAAAGCAGACTCTTTGTTTGCTCCTAAAAAAGATAAAATAGCTCAAAATGAATAAACAGCATGAGCAAAGGATTTTCTAAACATGTCACAAAATGACAGGAAAATAAATGGGTTGGAAGAGTCTTCAGTAATCGGGCATGGTGACTCAACCCTGATACATGTTTCTTTGGTCCAGTTACCAGCAGCAGAATGCTGCAGGCGCTGTCCTTCCCATAAGATCCACAAGTGAGGTGACAGCATGAGTCACCTCTGCTACCCACCATCTGGACGAGGGGGTGCAGGGCTGTGCCCTGGAGGGTCTCTGAGGCTGTGGAAGATAATGGCAGACAGAGAGGAACTAAAAACAAAATATTCTGTACTGAAAATGGAAGGAGTATTTTGTCTTGTTCCAGTAAAAATTATTCCATGACAGTTCTTCTTTCCAGCTGGGGAAAACCTGACTCCCTGTTATTAAACCCAGGTACCAGCTATAGCCATGCTTTCTTCAAGAAATAAAGAAAAAAGGCAAAAATGATAGCAAAAGGCAATAGGAAAACCAGTAAATGCTCACTGTAATGGTCTGCCAAGGGAAAAGAGAGCCAACAAGTTTGTCAAATGTTTAAGATTTGTGGGTTAGAACTACATAGGTTTCTCTGAAAGTAATGCCTCCTGTTCATTTCCATGGAAATCACAACAGATACAAAGAGTACAATAGCACTTTTGGATAGAGCAAATTCTCAGCTACAAAACACTATTTTGCAACACCGTCACCAGCATTACCTGCGCATTTTTGCCACCGATGAACAAGAGCTGCATGCCACACTCATAAATCTGCACCAGCAGAGGTGACCAGCTGTCACTGTCACCACTGCTGAAACGCACCACCAGTGCCTCACTGTGCCACAGCCACTGTTCGGTCTCCATCAGTGTTCAGCAAGCATCCATGAATGTCAGTGGTGCCATATATTCTGCATGGAAGAAAATACCCTTCCTTTGCTTTATACACACTTCCATGTCTGACACCACTCTGTCAGAATATTCTGCTGCTGCCATCTGTCACACAGCAACAAAATGTCATGGGATATTGGTGGGAAGGTTCGGTTTCCACTGTCATCCCACCAACATCCGCCTCTGACATCATGGGCCAACGTAATAAAACAGGAGGCGTTACTTTTGGAGCAGCCCTCACAATATGTGTTTATCACTTTATTATTGAGCTCAGCATCTGGTGTTTCTCAGGCTGGAAGACACAAAGCTGGCAACTCAGATAGGACATTGCTGACCAGCCTGCTTCACACATCAGGTTACAAATCAAAATCCTGTGATTACCTTTAACTATTAAATTAAGCAAGTCTGTCTTTTCTTGCTAAAAGCACTCTTCACTGGAAGAACTGAAGCACTGGACTGCAACGCTGTAAAGAGATGCTGTAATTCAGCTGTCATTTCGTTCAGTCGAAGATGGCAGGACTTGAAAATCCCAGTCCCTGGAGGTCACATTTTAGGCATACTTCACAGAAATTCAGAACATTGTCTAAAGAAGCTGTCTGTATTTCATTCTTACTGACATCGTTAAATTCTCTTGAGCTTGGCCATCTCCTCTGCCAGTTATGAAGTGTTACTGTCAGCTTCACTAGTAACAAGAACAGGAGCATTCCTGGAAATTACCCACGATGGAAGGAAATGTATCTCTACAAAAATTGTCTAAACTAATTTGTCTAAAAACATACAATGGAGTAGTTGGATATATATTCAGAAGTGTTTAAGACCCATTACAATATTATACAGAAGACTGAATGTAGAAGCACAGGGCCAACTCTCCTGCGTGGTTCATTTAAACTGGTCTGGTAGTTTTATTTTTTGTTATTGGGCAGTAGAAACAGGAACCTCAAGTTTTCGGTATGTATCATCATTAGCAGAATTGATGATAAACTTCCTTCTTTATTAGCTTCCACATTTGACCTTTTCTTCTTTTTAAAACCAGAAGAGCAACTATCCTGTATCAAAGATTAGCAGAATATAAAAGTATCTGGTATTAAAATTAAACACTGGCAATCAGTCCATTTCAAAACTTTCCAATCCACTGTTGAATCACAGCTGATCTATATATACTCTCCTACATACAGCAAAATGCAAGTGAGAGAGCCCACTGAAATCACAGAGTCATAGAATGGCTTAGGTTGGAAAGGACCTGAAGGATCATCAAGTTCCAACCTCCAGGTTGCAGGCAGGGTTGCCAACTGCTAGATGAAATACTAGATCAGCTTGCCTAGGGCCTCATCCAATCCGGCCTTGAATGCTTCCAGGGACAGAGTTTCCACAACCACTTGGGGCAGCCTGTTGCAGCACCTCACCAACTTCTCAGTGAAAAACTTCCCCCTGACATCTCATCTAAATATACCCTCCTTTAGTTTAGAAGTCTCTTGTCCTATCCTAGAATCCCCTCCCTTGCCCTGCTGGCCACCCCTCCTCTGATGCAGCCCAGGATACCATTGACCTTCTGGGCAGCAAGAGCACACTGCTGGTATGTGTTCAGTTTTTCATCTACCAGGACACATAAATCCTTCTCAGCAGGGCTGCTTTCAAGTTCTTCTCCGGGTGTGTAGACATATCTCAGATTACCCTGACCCAAGTGCAAAATCTTGCACTTTCCTTTGCCGAACCCCATTAGGTTCACAAGGGCCCACCTTTCAAGTTTATCAAGGTCTCTCTGGATGGCATCCCTTCCTTCTGCCACATCAACTGCACCGCTTGGCTTGGTGTTATCAGCAAACTTGCTGAGGGTGCACTCAATCTCATCATCTATGTCACTGATAAAGATGTTAAAGAGTACCAGTCCCAAGACAAAACCGTGGGGGAAACTGCTTGTTACCAGCCTCCACTTGGACATAGAGGCTGACCAGAACCCTTTGGCTGCAACCTTCCAACCAATTCCTTATCCACCAAATTGTCCACCCTTCAAATCTGTATCTCTCCAATTCAGAGATAAGGATGTGGGGGGGGGACCATGTCAAAGCTCATAATCATACACTGACAGTAATCATAACCAAATGAATGAACCTCTCACTTCTGTAGTTCTTGTGTAACTTGGTGTTTCTTCACTCTACAGTGATCTCATAAAGCTAGGCAGTCAGCAGACATACCCCAGTGTACTTCAAAATACCAATATGCTGCGGGTACCGCAAAAGACATAAAAGTAAGAATCCTATTGGACCTCTGTTGATGTGTTATTGTCCTTAGAAGGAACTTCTATGTTTCTCCATGATGAATTTACTCTAAATTTTAAATTTCACCATCATGTCCAATACTGTCTATAATTTGACAGCCATTACTGACTATCTCACCTCTACTTCTACAAGCAATAGGTACATCAGTGTCATAGCAGCAAAAGAGAGATTTCTTGTTTTTTGCAAAGTGGGAACAGGATAAATATTAAAAAGGAAAACAAAAAGTAAGCCTAACTGGAAGAAAAACCACAAACAAATAAACAAACAACAATAAAATACAGAAAAACAACAACAACAACAACCACAAGGGTTAATTAGTACTCTGGCTAGCTAGTGAAACTGTGGAGCTACTATTAGGAGTTTATTACCAGGGCAATGTCAAGTTACAGCAAACACATCTACATAAAAGGTAATTGCTCCTGACATTACAAGTAAGTCAATATAATAGTTTAAAATGGTCCAAAAACCAGAATGGATCTGTAGAGAATTTGGATGATGCAGATGTTATGAGCACTCTGGAGAAGAGGGAGTCAGCTAATAGTGTGTACTGAGACCGTATAAAGACCAATTTAAACTCTAAGTCAACATGGAGGTAGTTCTGTCTTTTTCAGTGTTAGTTTAGCACTGTAATAACAGCACAGCCATTAAGCAAACATTGGATGCATTATATTTGTAACATTTTTACAGATAAAACAAGGTTTATGAGGTAAGCAAAACTATTTTCAATAACTGCCTACAGCAACCTAACAGGGCTTACTATTTAATATCCTAAATGCCTTATATTAAAAAATTGCCATTTGGTACAGCCTATATGGCAGAAATAACCACTCCCAAGACAGCTATCACAGGTAGAAGCAACTTGCACAGCTTTAGTTCAAGGTCATGCAGTGTAGCTGGCTTCGAGTTCTGCTCTCCATCTGGGAGGCCAGCAGTATCAGGCACTGGCAGATTTCCCAAGGAGCATGTTTCATGATGACAGTGACTGCTATTTTATAAGAACTCAGTGCCTTTTCTATTCACAGCCATATGCATTAACTGTGGATGATGAAATCTCACTTACACTATTAATATTTGCTGGGTGAGAATATACTAATATATTTTAAAATACATGAATTCTGCACTACAAATGATTCTGAGCTTCAGTTTTGATCTGTTCCTGTATTAGTGGTCTGAGGTTTTGCTGCCTAAATGGAGCTAACGCATGTATTATCCATTTTTACAATCATGTCATTCAGCAGGTAAATTTCCGTGCTCTGCAGTGATATGAATCTTAGACTGCTTCTAAAGCCACACACAAGCATCTGTAGCAGTAACACATTAAATGTGCAATGAGGAGGACGCTGCATGAGCAGCTCTCTTGGCTTCTGGGTCTGTTATCTCACTAGGAAAGAATAAATGGAAGTGGAACATAAGAATTTGAAAGGGAGAGCATGCATGTTCTAATGTGGTATGTTTACTCTCCTTAGCAGCAAAGACAGATTGGAAATTTACATTTTGACCCAAAACTCATCTTACAGAGAACATTTTAGGAAATCAGCTGAGAGAAGTATGAGATAAGAATGAGAGGGAATGCCAGCTAGCTATAAACTGATGCTCTTACGTACATACTGTCTGCCTCCTATCAATGCGGGCTGAGTCTTCAGCTCTTCTGGAAATAAACCCAGAAGAGCTGGAGATAGCAGATGATGACTTTAAATTGTGTTTTCATTTCCTGGTCTGGCTGGAGGGCGTCCAGCATAATTTAAAGAAATTTCACAGTATAAGTTGTATAGATTTTGTGCATAGACATTTGTCTAAAATGTGATTGTACAATGCAAATACGGGCATTAATTAATTGAGGAAATCTTAATTTTATAATCTGAAAATGTGCTTCAAATAAACTTCAGATAATTCTCCATAACAAGTGAGTATTCATCTGGAAATAACATGGGAAGAGCACAGCTGTCATCAGCTGCCCCCTTTTCTTAAAGGAGGCAAACAATAGCAAGGAACAAAGCAAGGGACAGGCCTACAAAGGCTGATATCTGACTTGCAGGTTGCATCAAGGCCTAAGAAACACTGTGACATGGTAAAGTGATTGTTTCAGCTGATTCTGCTTCCCATATTTCTTTGTATCACTAAAAAGAAAATCAAGAAAAATCAGAAAGCTGCCCTTTTTGGTACACGTCACCACCATCTTAGAGAAAACACAGGTATTCCTCTTCAACAGACAACTACTGGGCTGGCACTACAAACAGTACATACTGCTCTGGGGAGCCGTGGCCCATACATGATTTGTGAGCCCAGTACAGGGATACAGTCAATCTGCAACACCATCCTAAGGATATCTTCTGAATTTTAAGACAATTTTGATGAAGTCTGTGCCCAAATTGTCCAGTGGTGGGGGATGATGCAATTTCTGAAAGCTGTTAGCAGTAGTCACAGTCATCAGAGATGGTCACGGGAAAAACACAGTGCTTTGAGAGCTTAGCTGGCAGCCCACAGCCCTTTGTGCCATACAGCCTAGGACACAGTAAAGGAAGCACAGGGAGCTTGTAAGGAAGGAAAAAAAATCCTGAAAACCACTGGAAGGGGAAGGTAAGTATCACGGGAAGGGTCTGCACAATGGTATCAGAGACAGGGTGGCCATTTTGTATTGCATGGCTGAGCTCCCACAGACTGGGCAGCCATTTTGTATCTCGTGGCTGAGTTCCCACAGACTGGGTGGCCATTTTGTATCACATGCCTCAGTCCCACAGACCGGGCAGCCATTTTGTCTCACGTGGTTGAGTTCTCACAGACTGGGTGGCCATTTTGTATCACATGCCTGAGCTGCCACATACCAGGCAGCCATTTTATCTCACGTGGTTGAGTTCTCACAGACTGGGCAGCCATTTTGTATCTCGTGGCTGAGTTCCCACAGACTGGGTGGCCATTTTGTATCACATGCCTCAGCTCCCACATACCACGCAGCCATTTTATCTCACGTGGTTGAGTTCTCACAGACTGGGCAGCCATTTTGTATCTCGTGGCTGAGACCCCACAGATTGGGCACCCATTTTTTCTCACGCGATTGAGTTCTCACAGACTGGGCAGCCATTTTGTATCTCGTGGCTGAGCTCCCACAGACTGGGTGGCCATTTTGTATCACATGCCTGAGCTCCCACAGACCAGGCAGCCATTTTGTATCACGTGGTTGAGTTCTCACAGACTGGGTGGCCATTTTGTATTGCGTGGCTGAGACCCCACAGATTGGGCATCCAATTTTTCTCAGTTGAGTTCTCACAGACTGGGCAGCCATTTTGTATCACGTGGCTGAGCTCCCACAGACTGGGCGGCCATTTTGTATCTCGTGGCTGAGCTCCCACAGATTGGTCGGCCATTTTGTATTATGTGTTTGAGCTGCTGCATGGTTCCTTTTCCCTCATACAGTCACAGTGCTTGTTTCATCCATGAGAGGCAGCAGGCAGTTGGCATTACCTCCTGTGGTTCCACAGTGGAAAGGGCTCCCTCTAAAATTGAAGAATAAAGTGTGTTCCTTATTAAAGGGATTATTAGTGCCCTTCCCCTTTAACCAGGACCATGAACCTGCAGGCAGGTGAGGTGTCTTATCTGGTGACTGATTTCAGTATCCTGAGAGTGACTGTTTCTGATCCAAATCTCTTTCAAAAGGTGGAAAATTTCTTCCTGGGGAGAGGAATCTTTCTGTTGTTGACTTGGAGCAAAGCTGTAAGTAATTTTAATATCCTGTAGAGCACAAACTAAGTTGCTTATTCAGTGAGACTGTTGCAAAGAGATGGGACTAAAAAGAGGGGAATTCGTTAACTAAAAGAACAAGTTTTGGTATTTTAATAAGTGATCACAGAAATGTATGTGAAATTTGTTCAAATATAATGGGTGTTTTCTTCACTTTAATTTTGAAAACTGAAAATCCAAGTGTTGAGTTACTGATATGTGTGATAGACAGGCTGAAAGATAAGAGGGTAAACAGAATCTGCTTGGATTTATATCAGAAAGAAACACATACACAGTGTTGTATGGTTTTTGAACGCTGCTCAGTACTGTCTTTTAAGCTTGATACCATGAAATCAGTTTTTTTCTAAGCTTAATTCCACTGCCTGATTACTGCCAGGTCTTGCTTTGAGTTAATAATGATGATTAAGTATCTGGTTTTGATTTCTTCGCCGTCCTACTCTTTCTTTCACCCTACAGGGTGATTCTTCTAAAGCTGTTAGTGATGATGAACCACTCTGTAAAGATTTTATTTAGATACTGAAGTGTTACCACCTATGAGCACCGTAACATACATTTCTGTAGTGACAGAGGAACGACATATTTCATTTATCCCTTTTGTTGTCCTACAGATTTAATTAGTCGTTGGTGTTACTTCGTTTTGTTCAGGAAAGGTAATGCTGACCTCCTTATATTAACTCCAACTAAAATAAGGCCTCAATGCCTTAACGTTCAGTGTAAGCAAAGTTGTCTGTATATCTTGCTAAGGACTCCTTCACTAGAGTTCGTGTTTCTTGAAGCTGAGAAAACCCGAGAGATAATACAGATAATAGCTGAGGAACTGCTTGAAAGAATATTATATTAACAATGATCTTGCATATCAGCTGATTCATGTATAGAAGAGTGAGAAAATGCAAACTGACTTCTGTCCCTCTGAGCATCCAGGCTTTCCTAGACCTGTTTGCTTAGCATTTGTACTGGCTGCTGTGCTAACCAGGAACAGTTCTCTGCTGCATGCCCTTTACTTTATGGCTACTGCATTTGTTCAGGTAAAATACTGACATAACAGTTGAAACTTAACAAACATTGTTGCAGAGCTGTTTCAAAAAATCAGTGATAGTGAGTTTTATTATTATTCCATCTCAGTCTGCTTTGTACTACTTCTTCAAGGAAAACAATAATTTCAATTAGTAGTTAGAACAAGTTCTTTCCAGAGATTAAACTTCCATAGCTCTAACAGGGGAAGAGTTTGCACTGATTTTCATCAAGAACAGGTTTGGTTTGGAGTGTTTTGTTTCTTATTCTTGAGTGCAAATGCTTATAAAATACAGTGTCCATGCTGTGAAGAGCTGTGGTATTTGCTGGTTTAAGTAAAGCTGAGTGCACCATTCGTGCTGATGATACATTCAGAACATAAGCTCTCCAGCTTACTTCCTTTTTTTTTTTTTTTTCTTTTTTTTCTTTTCTTTTTTTTTCTCTTGAAGTAAATCTACAATATGCTTTTTTCTAACTTTAGGATCTGGCTACATGTGAATACAAAAACTAAAAAATTCAGTGAGACAGAGAGTAGAATGAACCATTATTTTTTAAAAAGGACTTGTAATCCGTGGCTGGATGCGTAACTGATATGGAATTAATTAGTTCATCATTTTGTTCATGCTTTTGTAAGAACTAAAAACCACCCAATTTAAATCAAGAGAATTTCTATTCTTTTGCTCACTAACAGCATGAGAGAAAAAATGGGAATGCAAACATACCACACCTTTTCTCCATACTGTTTGTATATATATTTTTTTTTTTTGTAGTAAAAGAATAAAAGGCTAAAGTAAGTGTAAGAACTAAAGTGATCTGGTTCTCAATTAGAGCTAATCTTTGGCTCCCTGGAGTGAGCATAGGTGCAGCACTACTAGTTGGCAGGCACGCTGTCAAAGTCAAGTCAGCACAATTTCATACAGGTCGTTCATAGGGGAATCTAGTCCTGTCAGGAGAAATCAATTCCTAAATATACTTAAAATCATAACCTATGCACAGACTTCTAGTCTTAGAACACTAGCAATCACTGCTTCAGGAAATAAATGAAAGAAATATATATGGCTGCATATAAAGTCTTCTACAGTATGTCCATGAGTTAGAGTTTATGTAACTTGTCTAGCTAAACAGGTACAAAACTTGGACCACTGAGATAACTGAGTTGTGATGTTTGTCCCAACAGGAGGTTAATAGTCAGCATGTTGTTAAAAGATAAATAAAACTGACTCACTGTGAGTGAAAGCTATTTAGAATGAAAGGCAGTAAAGAGCATCTGCTGTTGTACTACTTATTACTTGCAACATCCTTTTCATTTGTCTTTATTGTCAGGAATAAAAGGAAAAAAAAAAATTTTAATGAGACAAAGTCAAATAGATAGTTGTTATTATTATTATTTATTCCCAAAGGCTATTAAAAGAAGCATATG
Organism: Pavo muticus; assembly: GCA_016647715.1. NCBI lineage: Eukaryota > Metazoa > Chordata > Aves > Galliformes > Phasianidae > Pavo > Pavo muticus. The sequence continues at coordinate 970,998 of JACDJE010000168.1, forward strand.
GTAATTTTTGAGGCCTTTGTGTGAGAGAGGCTGTTTTTTGTTTTCCGTGTAGTGTAGCCAATATGAAGAACTTGCATGTTGTATATTGGCTTAGGAAGATGGGAGGCCCACATAGAGCTTTAGAAATCATGATCAGTGCAGTTGCAAGTGGAATGCCAGTGCAGAAAGTGATTCTAGCTCACCGTTTCACTCGGTGGTGTTAACAAACTGAATTTTACTGCCTCAAGGATTAATGCACAGAGTAATGATAGTGCACCTCAGAGAAGGGAGGAATCTGGTTAGAAACCTGGGAGAATATCCCTAGAAAAGTGGTCTTGTAGAAGGAAGGGTCTGGTTGCTGCTGAAGACAGGGCAGCAGCTACTGACTTGGAATTCCATCACTTAGAAAAGTCAAGGTACTGGAGTCATCTCTGACAGTTGCTGCCTCTGTCACCTGCCTGCTTTGCTAACACATAGGGACAGACTTAGTGGAGACTCTGATACAGGCACTCAGAAAAGCTTTCCTCATCCAGTGGACAGCTGGGTAGTGCTCTTAGGCAGCTCTAGGCATAGTGTGTTTGGCTATATATATATATCTAAAAAATAGCATTGTGCTCAGAATGAATGTCAGTTTTGTTCCCTTTTCAATAACCACACTCCTCTGCATTCAGTTCATTACTCAAATACCTGCCAGGCAACACAGAGTGGTGTGATGAGTGTGAGCATAGGGGAAATGAAAAGAGACTGGATGCAAGAACAAAGAGAGCAAGGGAAGGACATGCAAAAATATGACAAGCAGGTGTCTGCCATGGCTTTCATTCACTGGGACAGATTATCTTTGTTCCAGTGCTTTGTTTGATATAGAAAATGTCATGAGAATTACAGGGTTCAGTGACGTGGATTTTTCTAGATTATATTTATGTACAAGCCAATAATCAAGTACTTATTTAATGAGTACCAGGAGTAGGTGTGACAAATTGTTCTTGCTAATGTTATTTATACCACTACAGCACTATTAAAGGACAATATAGCTGTTACTAGTCTTTATTGCCAAAGATCTCTGGTCTGGGTTGGGATCTTCTGTAATAATAGTCAAGACAGATGTCTGTGCTGCTTGATGGTAAGGTTTCCAACTTCTGACTGTACAAGTAAGTCAAGACACTGAAATTAACCTCCAGCAATAATGGTTGAAGTACCAGTTTTATATTTGTATTTTACAAGAAGAGACAAGTGAGTTTTTCTCTGGCTACAGCAGTTTCATTAATGCCAAGACACCTTGTTTAGCAGGTTTTAGACTTACTGAGGTTCCTTGCCTGTCAGCTAAGGCATTAGTTTCTAATCTCAGGTACTCAAAGACAGGTGGAACTTCAAAATAATACACTTCCTATTAAAAAGTTCTTATCTTCTAAATCCAGTGATTTAGGAACACAAACCCTACTGACTCCATCATTAGAACTGGATTGATATTCATTCACATTCATTTGGGCTCCTATGCCTGACCCGTTTGGCAGTTTTGAAAATCTCTCATGGAATATTGTTATTTAATTTGATCTATGGAAATGTATTTTGTGTTTATAATTTAATAGCTTTCATTTAACAAATGTCAAATCTGGGCTGCTGTTAGTCTGGAACATGGCATGCTCTCTTGTGTCGTGAACTCAGACCACTAATGAAGTGAGGAATAAAGCCTGAATTAGTTTAGACTTTAGAAGCTCCAATCCCCTACCTGTTGATATTTCCTTCAGACAAATATCCTTTCCACAAAGGATTGAAGTCAGGTATAAAAATATGCTCTGTAGACACGGACTTTGCTAAAGTTTCCTTTTGTAAGTAATACATCCCTTTTTTATTGTCTGCCAATCATGCTGAATAAAAAAGGCAATTTCCTTTGCAACTACAAAAATCATTTCCCAGTGGCATTTTGCAAGCATTCACCTAGCTGGGATGCTCTTTATCTTTCTTCCTTTTAAAATGTCAAGCAGATAAAAGTCTTCTAAGTAGCATTCTTTCCTATTTTGATTAATTTTTTATAGTGTTTCCCAGAGGAATTGATACTTACATAAACCTGAGTTCTGATTCTCTTCTGACTAAGACTTCCCGAAGTCTCTGGATCTTTGCCATCTCTAGCTCTATTTCCTCAGGCATCATTGTTGTTTCAGCCATTGAAATGATGTCAAGTTGATCTGCGTGTGAAAGAAGAGAGAAAATAAATGCAGCTGGTCAAACTATCCTAACAGGGCTTTTTAGGAATGCAAATTTAACCACAGAGCTACCTGGCTGTGGAGTAATTAACACAACTAGTGGAGAATCTTCTAGCTGAGTGCTACATTCACTGGTTTCTCTAGTGTTTTGCTCATTGCTTTCAGTGTAACCATTCTGAAGAATCCCTAAGCAAAGTGACCTTTATTTCTAGTCAGAATCTATCATAACCCTAGGGAATCCTAACCCAGTGTGTTAACTTCAGCTCCGATTCCTTAGTTGGTATGACTACAGACTTTGAAAGAACAGCCTTAGCTACAAAGCTCGTTCAAAGCAATTACTTGCAAGTATGAAGAGTCCTGTCTTAGCCCAAGTGCAGGCCATGTAAACTGATGAGGGTTTCCCATCTTCAATTCTTGAAACTCTTTATGCCATTCCATTATCTCAGCATGATGAGCAGCCCAGCTTGGAGAATAGCTGAAGATGTGACTGGAAATGATGTAGGGCCTATTCCTCCAAGGAGGTGAGTGTTCCTACTGAGAGCACTGATTAATTACAAACAAGACTTGAGAGACTAACACATAGAGTGCCTGCATATTTTGGCAGACATATCCCTGAAAGGAGGCCTGTTCCAGCCCTATGAAAAAGGGAAAAAAAGAAAAAGGAGAGGTCAAAATGATTATGCAGAATACAGGAGCCAGAAAGTATCTGGAATAAAAATACTGCTCAACTAATTATGAGATGAATTCCAAAGTCCCTCATGACAGACTAAGCTAAGAAGAATTTCCGACAGAAACATGGAGTAGAAATAAAAGTACAAAATCCCACCCCCAAAAAATCATCAGAAAATACATCTCTCTGCATCAGCTTAGTGTACAAAGACCTACTCTCCCAACATGGAAACAAATTAATGGAATAAGAGAACAGAATACTGAGGGGGGGAAAAAATGACTATTGCTCTCTCATACAACAGCAGCCATTTGACAGTAGTTGTTCTTAAAACAAAGGTTGCAAAACTGGTTGGTAGAGTAAGGCTATTTACTGCCTCTAGAAGATGGTTTTTCTTATCAGAAATCATTGTGTTTGCTGGGGTATATTTACTTGAGGTATAGCCTGGATGGCTTAAGAAGTTTTGTCACAGCTCTGTCGTTGACCAAGTAAAGTCACACATAAAGAATAAAGCTGCATAGTGTTTTGAAAATCCACCTACCTAACAGGTGGTCAGAACTGCAATACAGTACTCGACTGCTGTTCGATAAAACATTGCTCCTCTAAGTATAGTTGTGCCTCTCGTTGCTTTTCAGGGCTGTGGAGTTATTTTAACTGTTTGTAGCAAAATTAGCTTTGATGAAAATTTATTTCTCAAAAATATATTAAGCAGGAGATAGGAAGCTACCATGAATTAAAGCCAATAATATTGGTAAATACAAACTGAGCCACAGATGTATTACACACATACATGTTTTAAAATTAATTCTCAAGAGCTCAGAAAATAGGGGGAAAACAAACAAAAAAAAAAGGAGCTGCCTTATTTCCACTCTGCAACTCCTGTTCTAAGCCCCAGTATTACCCTTTGGGTCAGATCACACTGTAGTTTCAATAGTTCAGGAGGGGAATCATGAACAAACCTTATGCCATACGTGCTTAGAGTCAACGCTAGAATTATTGTGACAAGCACTAGTCTAGTCTCACCCCTTGCAGTACAGTCACAGATTCTCCTTCACATCCTACTCAACATGTGTTTGAACCAGAGAGAATATTCTTGAAAGGTATCCAAAATTATGTAGTGATTTCAAAAGAATCCAAAATATAAGCAAGGCACCACAGGTTTAAAAGTAGAGGTAAATAAATATAGAAACTGTAAGATCTCAGTTCACAACCTGTCTGCAAACTCAGGGATGCAACTAGAACAACACAGAGACATAAAGATTAATCCAGTTTATTTCCACAGCAGTACATGTCCCGTGAGCATACTGTGAATAAATTCTCATAGAGATTTCAGACTGGAAGGAAAAATAAGAAGAGTTGAATTCAAGCAACTTTGAGGCAAAAAAAAAAACGACAAACAAACAGGTCAGTTGAAACAGGAAGAAATGTGGAGGTGAGGATACAGAGTATGGTGATACTGTGGTGCTGGAAGAGAGTTTTAAGAGCCAGTTCTAGAGGGATACACATGGTCTTCCAAGAAGGAACTGAAGGATGTAGTCTGTACTTTATGCGTGTTTATCTGTACACTGTTAAGGAACTATATGATTTTGCATCAAATTTTCAGCTGTCCTAAAGCTCCCTTCCTAAAAGTTAAAGAGTAAATGAGCTCCTTTGACAGCTGCCCATTTACTTTATATAAGTGAGTCCATAGATCTCATAAACTCAATAGAACTGCAGTATGACGTGCACTTTGGCTCCCACTGAAGAATATGCATTTTTAAGACAGGCTTTGAGGGGAAAATACACAATTAGAACACAGTACTTCCTGGAAGTTTTGAAACAGTAGAGCATAAGTGTGAGGATACTATCGAAATATAGGCCACTAAAGAGGCCACAGGTCAGGATTTCCACCATATACCTTCATTGTTTTGATTCTCAAAAATCACCAACCTGACTGTGCCTGAATTTCTCTTCTAGTATTGAAGATAACTGGCCTATCCTGAAGGATAATTATTGTTCATAAAATGTTTTGTGCTCCTGCAATGAAACCTCTTGGAAATGAATAAGTTAGCATTATTAAGGCTTCAAGTAAAGCTCTAGCTCTGCCCTAGTGATGAATGACACCATAATGTGCTCTGAGACATGGTTCTGTACAGCTTCACACACAATCTCTTACCTTTTCATAACAGAAAGGAGAAATGTTTCATTTTATTTAAAGCAGACATGTCTCAGTCAACTTTTTTTTTTTTTAGCATATATTGCTATTACAGAAATCAAAGCTCAGTCTGGTAACGAGCCAGAATTCATACAGCAAAAGAGAAAGCAACACAGATTAGTCACAGCTAGTGACAGGATTGAATTATCCCATGCTGTACAATCCCCAGGATAATTTCCAGTGACAAAGAAACAAGTAAAATATTATTACTCTATGCATAAAAAGATATTAATGTGAAAATAATTACTGTATAGAAATAAGATTATCGAGCTATTACATATAATGAGACTGAGTGGAGAGGTAAAACAGAAGCTACTTATGCATATGTTTGCTTCAATTTAAACGTAGACTGGCATGGTTAAAATGGTTATTAACTTAATGATCACACTGCATTCTCAGGGTGCCAACAACAAATGGAACATTAGCCACCTGTAATGAAAAGCAACAAAAAAGTGAAATACCTATTAAGTTGGTAAGTACAAAGAAAACTTGAAAAGAAGCTTAAAGCAACAGAGGGAGAAATGGGAGAATGCACTGTACCAAGTAATAGTTTTAGAACAATTGGTAAGAAATCCTGTACAGAAATGTAATTATCAGCAAGAATCCTGCTGCTGTCACTTGATGCAAGCATACTATAGTCCACTGAGAAGCTCATTGTACTTTACAACCACTAGCTTGTTTAATTCTATTAATTCTAATTTAAGGGGTTTATTATCATCATCTCTTTTTTTTTAAACAACAACAAAACAAACAAACAAAAAAACAGATGCGTGGAGAAAGTGAAGTATATTAATAACGCAAATAACACCAAACCTGTGCCTCAGGAACCCTAAACTATATCATTGTTATTCTGGTTGTATTCAACAGCAATTAGACCTCTATTCTGCGAACACCTATAGCAGCACACAGACAATCTGCAGTCCAGAGGCAGTAGGAGTGATGAGTTAGTTGCTTTACACAGCAAGTCTGTAGCAGAGCTAGTTCAAGGTCTGATGGATCACAGTGTCCCTTGAGGACATTGTTCATCCTTTTTCATACTTGTGCATTTGTTGTGGTTGGAAACAGTAAATTGCTGAGCCTTGAATAATCACCTCAGTTATTTAGTAACAGAGGAGCCATTCCAGTAAAAATAAGGGTAACTATCCAACTACCCTGCCACTTGTAAAATACTTAACAGGGATGAACTGTCTTAAAGGAGACACTGTTTCATCAGCCCCTGACTTCTGAGAGCTCTGGAAAGGATTGTAGTGCAATCCAGTTGTATGGCTTCTCGAATGTGGGTAACGCTGAGCAACAAACAGCTGCTCAGCCCACCCAGCTACAGTACTTCAGCTGAAAATGATTTTAAGTCATTGCTGATCAGATTGGATTCAGACTGAGCATTTTTAGGCCTATTTCCACTCCCTTTAGTTGTCCAGTAATAAAATAATCCTTGTTAAAATACCATTAATGACTACATTTTGTTCAGAATTCAAGTCAGCACTGGTCTTTCTCAAGAATTGAAAGAAATTCTCAAACTAACCCATTTTCACTGAAGTATATTAAATGTTATCAGAACAAGTGCATTCCCAATGCTGTTTTGGGTTTAAAAATCAAGATTTTTCAAGACCCCTATTAGTTGATGAGCCAAAGCAGAAGTAGGCCAGAGGCACAAGTTAGAGACAGATGAAAAGAGAACCAGTCTGTGCAACTTAAAAGACAAAACAAAACAAAACCAAAAACCCTTGGTAGAAACTGAAATAGTTGCATAATGCAGAAAAATAAACTGGTATCATACAAAACATTCCAGATAAAAAAAAAATATTAATGTGAAAGGAACCAGATGACTCATGTAGTTTGTCACTAGCTTGTCACCTGGAGGCATGACTGAGTAGTCAGGCCTTTTACTACACCACTTACTGTTGTCTCAGATGTATTCAGAGGCTCAGATACCACGGTGTTTGGGTTTTTTTCTTTTTGATTTAACTAACGTGGAGCAGCATGCAATAGCAAATAACTAACCTGAGCAGAAAAATCTTACATCTAATTACTCATTCCTAATCTAGCCTGCTGCTGCATTCTATTACTGTGAATCCTAACAATGATTAAATTTGGCATGTCCGTGGAATGGTATTTTTCAATGTTTTATGCTGGAATTACCATATGAATACAGCTAATAGCTAAATACAATACAGACAGCTGCACTGTATTTGTTCCTGGTTTCCCTAACAGGCAGGCAATATTGTGCATTTTAAAATGGGGAGACTCGGGGAACGGGAAGGTGGCACAGGCCAGTACCAGCATGGAATCAACCTGCCTGGCACAGCTCTGAGCACACTGTGTTGGTTAGGACATAGTGCAGGTGTCTGACCTTGTAAAGCATGAGCAGAAGCTCCCTCTCCTTTTGCTTGGCAGTAGATTTCAAGACCTGGACTTGACATCCCACTTGACCTAGGACCCTCCTTGTTGCTAAGGATTTTCCTGGAGATCTGGACTGTGGCTGACTCTGGTTATTGTCTCCAGGTCTGCCCTGACCCCCCTTGCTCAAAAACCAATGGAGTGCACCCTTAGCAGTGAGGACTGCCCCTACCTGTGCCTTCTGACTCTCAGCACAGGGCATGCCTACACTTCGAGAGCTGCCAGCTTTTGTTGTACCCAATGCTGATCCTCTACCTACGCTAATCAATGGAAATGCTCCTCATTACTGCAGCAAGCCTCGGACAAAGTCTCCCTTCATCAGGGTTTCTCTCTTTTTTTTTTTTTTTTCAAATGATTTCTGGAAAAAATCCAAAGGAATTGGAGATGAGAGTTGAATTTTTCTTCCAGCAGGAAGCTGAAAATGTTTGCTTTCTTATTGTGGTTGTTATGGTTTTTTAATCACTTTTAATATTTCTTTATGGGCTGAGCAACACAGTTATTCATTTCAGAATCAGTGGCATGTAAGAGCCATGACATACTCTTTCAGCTGACAGACCGAGCACACATCCTCAGCAGGCAGCTAGATATTCTTTGCTCTTGCAGGTAACAGTGGCCAGAAACTTTCTGACAAAACTGAGTCTGCTACAGAATGCCGGTGAAGTGGAATTCAGAGTATGTGGGGGATTTATCTTTGATTCAGTATATTTACTATAGAGCCAAAGGGAATGCCTCTGTGCAAAGAGCCTGCTTTCCTATCAATGTCTGGGGATCTAGATTAGCCTTGCAGTTCTGGAGCTGTTGAATTCTCTGCTGCTCAGCCAGAAGGCACTGGAAACAGAAGTTTCAACTGCAGTGCAGCTCCCAGATGCACAGGAGGTAATCTTGGAGTCCTGAAATACTGCCTTAAACCAGGCATCAAAGCTTTCAGTATCTCAGCCAGACAGCAAGGCAACTAGAAATCCCAAGGCAGTTTTTTTACATGCTCCATGTCTCAGGGCAGACTTCTGGGCTGGTTGATTGGCCTTGTGGCTTGGCTTCACAATAGGCAGCTGTGAAATCTGGCAGCCCTTGGGAGCCCCTTTGGCAGAAAAGCATCAGGGATGCACACTGAAAGCTGATTAAATGCCAGGATCTCAGGGAATATCACAGTCACCAAATATCTCTGTTCCTGAACAATCATTAGGAGAAAAAGAAAAAGGAAATGGGTGATTTTCCTCTTCGTGGGGAGTAACAGTTGTGTCTGTGTTTCAGCTAAACCCGGAATACTGAGTGCAGGCCAGCTCAGCTGTCTACTGTGCTGCTTCAAGATCACCTATATTCTGAGATAAACCACTAGACCAGAGCAGTCCCTTCAAGTCTGTAGTCCATTCAGCAACCCCACAATCAAGAGAGAAGAAATTCATATCTGCAGAAAGATTCTGCTACAACCTGTAGAGAAGCATGACACCTCTCTGAGATGATACAAATGAATTAGCACACATTTAAACTTGCTGTTTGTAGGGAGAAGGAAAATTTGCTTTCATAGTAATGCTTACAATCAGCGTGAAAAGCACTGTTGCAGCACACGTAAATAACTTCAAAATGATAAATGAAATCTGTAGTTATCCTCTATATAGAAGGCTTAGCGGCAAGCCTTGTACCATATAAATCCTGCAGGAAAAAAAGCAGCATAGTTGAGGAGTCAGGAAAGTGTGAATTTATATTGTGGAGACAATCAGACCTGCAGGCCCCTTCTCCTAATCCAATGCTCAATGTCCTTCACTTCAGCCTATTTTTTTCCTTCCTTTCACATCTGTCATATTTAAATTGCCTTTCGAGGCACGCAGCTATTTTTGCCTTCAAAGGAGTAAGTATGGAAAAAGTGCTGGAAGTTCAGACTCAGCTTTTCAGAAATCTGTTAGTATTCTGTGTCTAAAACTGACACAATCTGATGAATTTTGTAGAACTAGGATGTGATGTGCCAGCCCTTGGTCAAAGCAAAGGGAAAGAAGAATGCCAGAATAAAAAAAGAAGCCAAATCCCAAGACAGAGCTGGCATTTATTACTTTGTTGAATTTGAATGAGTCTTTAAACCACTACATGATGAGCAAAAACCAAGCCACCTATTGCTAAAAAAAACACTGGAGATCAGTCTGCTTGCCCTCTTATTTCCTTCTAGGGCATATTAAATTCATCTGATGTAACTGGAAATGGCAGTCACCTGTGGTCTGAGTGCACAACTGTAATATTGGATTTATTTTGTCCAGGCCATTAATATTGTGTTTGGTGGGTTTTTTGTTTTAGTATTAAATCATTAGTTAGATTTACGGTCTAGACATGTACAACCTGACTTTCCGCTTCAAAACCGTCTCATTCACACTCTTATTGTCTGACTCAGTTTTAAAATTAGATAAGAAGAGATCATAAAAAGGACTGTGTGCAATCTCCTACTGCACTTCTGGAATCAGTGTCCCCTGTTCCATATCTAAGAGCCCCTTGTTATCAAAAGATTCTCTTTGAGTTCCTTACTCTTTATTTTCTTGTTCTTATCTTTAAGCTTTGACCTTTTATTTTTCATTATTTACCTTTCAAAAAGCATGTTAGCAGCAGTCTGTTCTATTTCAGGCATTTGTGCATTGTGGTCTCACTGAGATTGCTCTTGGATTATAAACTCTAGATTCACAGTATTCAATATCAACTCCTTCCTTTAACTCTCAAAGCCCTTTGGTTTCTATGGTATCATACTTGGAAGTATTGCACACAGTGATTCCTTTCATGTCTGATGTGTTACAAAGTGCCTGTACCTGCCCAACACCCAAATGAGACTCCCTGTTGCTGTGCATCTTTTATGCTGTATTTCTACAGATCACAGTAGTATTGCAGTGAAGAAAAGCTGTTTTTAAAACTGAACCTTAAAAAAAATCCTGATTTGAATTTTCTAATTCAACTTCATATTCCTAAATAGAAATAGACATTCAGGCAGCAAAAGTGATTGGTAGTTAAGGATAGTCTCCAGTACTTTGCTGACTGCAAGTTTTATGGTTAAATGATGGTCCTCAGCTATTTTAGGGACCATTTTCTGCCCTTGCTCCCTGTTTAAAGATATATATCAGCATAAGTCCAGAATGGTAAATCTGTAAAGAACTTGCCTCTAAATAAGACATCAAATAAGTTGTCTTGTTTGTTATCCTGATAAATTTATAAGCAGTAATTATTCTTGGCTTTGTCTTTTGTCATTTATGACAGTTCCAATTTCCTAAGTGGGTAATTAAGCAACCCTTTAATCTTACACTTCGCCCAGGAAAAAGCTCTCTGTAGTTTAAGAAACTGCTCTATGCCTTGAAGACATCATTCTGGTTGTAATCGTGTCTGGAGAAAACAGCTCCTCTCTCAATAGCAGTTCATTCTTTGACAATGAAGACCTTGTGAATCTGTACCAGTCTTGAGTTCTTGTAGAAATCTACCACAAAGCACAGGATTTAATGTGATAGCTCATCCTTAATGTAACTTAAAATCTATACTGCTATCCTGTACTTGGAGGATAAATTCCATTTCTTCCATCTTGCACTTAAGCTTTCAGTTCTCAGCATTCTCCTGATTTTTGACACTGTCAAATTGTGGAATTCCTCTACTTATGATGATAGAGATTTTGGTGGCAGAGAGGAGAGAGGATCTGTTAAATGATAATAGCTGGTGTAAAGCTAAGTAAAGAATAAATTTAGACTAAAAAATAGTAACAATGCAAAACAATGACATTCTGAAGCAGTTTTGGAAGGAGGTTACCAAGTGAAAGGAAATACACCGTCTTCTCAGTGCCAAAAAAAAGCAAAAGTTATGTGACTAAGTGGTACTGCGTGATTGTCTGCAGTTGCAAGAGAGTGGACTCTGGAAGCAGAAAAAATAATCTGGCTATTATCTGGGGCTTTACTCTTTCAGTAAGTAAGGTAGGGTTTAGTTTTTTGAAGTCCAGTGTTCTCTGCAGTCAGACATTGCCCACACAAAGCCTCCAGACTCTTTATGTAAAAAGTCTTGAGTATGCATCCTAGCAAAGTGCCGTGTCAAGATAGCACACAGTCTCTGCTTTCATCTGGATCTAAGGGTGTTGCTTATGCAAGGGACTGATATGGTACAATAGGAAAATTTGCTGCCTAATTATCTGTAACTAGAACATCTTATTTCTAGCTGCAGATCTGTATATGATTTGGTGCTGTTTTATAGCACTATCATAATGATTTGCATGTACATTTTTTCTACCATTGAGACTTCTGCTAGCTTTCTATATATTTTTAAATAATGCCTTTGATCTGTGACTCACAGTGCTCTGGATGGTCCCCTAAACAGTAAATTTTAGGGAGACGGAGAAGACTTCTCAGCAGTGCACACTCTGGCTGCAGTCTAAAAGCTGATACAAAACATATTTACAGATCACAACACAGAATTTCGGCACCCATAAATGTAAATGCCTAGGGACTCTAAACTTGATATTGAACTAAATGTTGCATTGAAAATATAGATAAATGTAACTTCCTATGAAATTTTTCCTATTAACATTGAAATAAAAGCCTCAGGCCTCATTTGGCCTTACTAATAAGTCCAAAATAAGGAATTTTTTAATGTGATTGAAGTTTGTAGAAATGCTTCTGATGTAAATAAATTCAGGATATGCAGAATTATGTCCACTAACATACATTACCATAACAGCACTCACATATTGGGTCTTGAAAACACTGTGGCGCTTTGACATTCCAATTACAGGGCTCAGCCTTTCTACTTTGAAGTTGATTCCAAGGCTGTCTAGGCAATTTGCACACCCCAGCCAATTGGTATTACAGTCAATGATAACAAAGTTGCATACATCTCTTCAGCCTCTTACAGGGCAGATGCATAAAAATAAGGAAAACAGAATCATAAAAACTGCAAAGGGAGTTTGGAATTAATGTCTTTTTATAAGATCCTTTTTAAGTTCAAGTTCCACTGATTTAAGGAACCCCAGAGACATTATTTGTGGATTCACCTGTGATTCTGCAGTCCGCTGAAAGTGAATTCTCTGTATTAATATACACTGCATTTCTGAGTTGAGACAGTTTTCAATACCCAGATTCTAAATTTAGCAGGTTTAATAGGTTTATATTTTCCCATTATGGGGGCTGGAATAAGATCATTATAGATGACCTGCATGCCTTCAGATGCAGGCTGGACTGCAAGCGACTGCTCAGTGACTTGAGATTTAAAAATCTAGCAACACAGAGTGTCCTTGCTTGTGTCTCAGAGATACTGACAGAGTACGAGCAGGCCTAGCTCACAGACAGAATTTACTCAATTACAGCACACTAGAAGGGCATCATCATGATCAGTAAGAGCATTTCACACCAGTTTCCAGCATCCTCAGTGCCTGAACTGAGCCACAGACTCTTCAAGACTACTGCAGTCCATTTGCAAATCAGTCCCTTTGCAAATCAGCCTGTGGTACCTCATCCAGCCATTCTTGCTGTGTATAAAGAAGGATTAAGTGGTTTTGAGGGGGACTTAAGAGCTGTCCATATAGTAAGTTCTGCAGAGAATTACGACAGACTTAACAAAGTACTGTAATTTGCATTAAATGAATTGTGCAGTAACATCTTCCAGACTTCCTACTGTTATTTCCAATTCTAAATGAACTGTAGTTTGGGTATCAGTACTGCAGTTCTTCTTGTCAGATGCTCTGACAGCAGGATTTTTTCACATGTTTGGCTGGTGGCTTTAGATAAGGTGTGAAAGCCATTTTCCCCAGACCACTTTACATGTCACTGTGAAACTATGCAACCTGATTTCTCTCACTAGGACTGAAATAAGTAGCATTTCTCCTCCTCTTTACGGGAGATGTACCATAGCATACTTTTTATCAGAGCTTCTCCTATTGACCTAACCTGACAGAAGAGTGCCTTCAATATCCCAGTAGGCCTAAAACCCAGAAGGTTCTCCTAATATTCTGTTCTTCCAATTTCTCCTTCTTGTCTCTACCCATACCCACATATGAAGGGTCTGGGTATGGGTATACCCGTATTCTGTGGGTATACCCACAGAAAATAAAGTCTTTAGAGATGAAGCAAATCAGCTGATCTTGAATTAAATTGTTTCAGCTTTTAGGGAACTGCTGCTTGCAGAAATCCCCAGTAATTTAGTTCATATGTTTGTGACTAGTAAGTCATTCTAGTACTGTCCAGCCTGCCTAGGTCTCCCACAGATCTTGGCTTCCTTCTGGCTCTGGAAAAGGTACACAGGAAATTCCTTTACGTCTCTCCATTTCACTTTCCAAACCTTTCCAACAGTCAGGAAGAGGGACAGAGTAATGGCCATGCCTATTCCCCACCTACACCCACCTGCCTGTTTTCAGGAGGATACAGACCCCTAATTTGCTATCCATAAGCAACTTAGACTCTAGATTTGAGCAGCTTTGGTATGGAAAGGGAGCTGCTTACTTTGTTGAACAGCTTTCTTATCACACCTACAGCTACATCACGTATCACATCCTTATAAAATATTTTCTCAATTACATATGCAAACTAGGAGTATGTCCCATTTAAAGTGCTGCTCTGTTAAATTCTCAGTGCCGAGGTAGTATGTGACCTCATGCCCCACACACCAGGAAACAAAAAAGATTTCTCCCTGTTTTGCAAAAATCATGACTGTGTGCGTTAGAAGTGCAATGTCAGGTTTTTGTATTAGAAGCCAACATTCTTCTGAGGGAGGTCTTGGAAAAAATAGGCTTTTTCATCTGATCTCAGTATATCTCTAAGTCTACAAAGCCTGAGGTCTAGGTCTTTGACATGTGCTGGACATACACATCTCTGGCAGTCAGCCGCCACAAAAATGACAGACCAGGCTCCTCCTGTGTCTCTTCAGGGTAGAAATTTCCTACGTGAATTAAACATAAGATCAGGAAGAGCTGGAAACAGATCTGTCATTCAGTAAAATATTGGGGTGTCACCAGCATCAACACTGTAGTTATTTAAAAATGAATTAAGCTGAGTTGGTTTTTCTCTTTCCTCCTCAGGTAATCTTTCTTATTCAATACAGATTTTCCTATTTCGGTAGCTGTTTATCTCTCCTCTGTTTCTATATGTAAACTTAGCCAGCAAAGAAAAAAATACCATGTTATCCAGATAGACAGAATAGACAAAATGCAGTCACTGTAATCTGTTTCAGTCTACTGTTCATACGTGTTGCTATTAGCACACTAATATTACATCTTACAGAAATATGAGTTAAGTAAATTCTAGAGCATAAAGTAACGAGTTTACCTCTTGTCCATTCTTAAATTGCTTATATACTAATTTTTTCATAGGGATTTATGTGTGGAAAAAAAATACCTTCCTTTTAATCATTTCCTCAGAAATCACTATGCAAAGTTAATCACCTCCTGGTTAAGTAGGTCTATGGTAAGTGCCAGTTTTTTATTGACCTTTTTTCTGAATTAAGTATTTCTGACCTCATTTGTGTTGGTGCGGACCAAGGTATGAACTGATACCTAAGTACTGCTGTTAACTTTCATGCTACTTTATTAGCAACTGGTTGCACAATTTTCAGTTCATTTGCAATATGGATTGGTTTAGAAAGATACAGAGCTCACAGTGACCGTCAGTCTTGCTGCCCATTTCTTCAACTCACCAGTAAACATCAGTCTGATTTTACCCACAGAAATGTCACTGTTACCCATTCTCCTTGAAAACTCTCTCTTGTTTATACAAGAGTACCCAGAGAATTCTGATCATCTGTTCTAGGAGACCTGAAATGGTTTCTAGGTGAGATATTTTTTGCCCTACAGAATAAGGAGGCCTGGCAAAATCATTAAGAGATATTCTATGAGAAGACTTTCTGTTTCCTGCTTTCTGTAAATGTTGCTCCTGTGACTTGATGATCCTTGTCAGTCCCTTCCAAATCAAGATATTCTATGATTCTAGAGTAGGAGTTCTGTGTTTTGAATCATAGTTGGTTTTGTTGTGTTGGTTTTGTTCTTGTTTTGTTGGGTGTTTTTTTTTTCATTTGAATGAACGTACTTATGAGATTGAGGAGAACAGATGCATGAAGTGCAGTGCTCAGTGCAGCACACACTATGTCTGTGTATCAAAGGCCAGACTTGTACTGCCGCCAGCATTTTCTACTACGTTCAAGAGCTCTCATACTCTTCTCGATCAGAGACCCTTGGTAGTATATGGAAATAACTCCATAAAATGTAGACAAGCTTTGAAATGAAGAGTCCTTACTATGCTCCTCTCGCAGTTACTGTTCCGGTATCACAGTTACATCTCTCTTCTTAATTCACTTTAGAAGTACAAAACAAAAGAAGGACCATGCTGGTCACTGCCTGCAGGTACCTCAGTGCTTCTGACACCACAGGCACCAGTCCCTCTGCTCTCTCTCTAGAGCAGAAGGAAAAAAATCCCAAATCAAAATGGATTAGTTACCTGTTTCTAGAGGCAAAATTTGTGAGAACAGGAACTATGATTCTACTTTCTTTCTGATCATCTTAAAGCTGCTAGTGTCTGTTCTTTAATGCTTTCACATGGGGCGGGGGGCACATTGACTGCTTTAATTAGTATTTTCATCTCACAGATGTATTTTGGAAAACTTGCTTTACATTCAAATCATGATTCTGATGATGTAGTTACCGTTGCTTTCTGCATACTCCTTTTACCTTTTCTCATCACGTTATGAATTGAAAATACTACCTGTGCACTTTAAACAGCAATTGGTCCTTCTAATAATGGGGAGGAGATTCAGCTGTATGCAGCCTGAAGAGAAAATTTGCAGAGTGTGTATGATCTGACAGTCGTTCTTATGAGAAAATAGATTGAAAATGAGATGCAAAAAATGAGGGAAAATTGCCTCTGAAGGTCTGACCTGAAAGCCCTCACTGTCAGGTTTTTGCAGTGGTGCTGGGTTAGACCTTTATCTGCAAGGAGCTATTTTAGTCTGGCTCAGGAAGACTGCCAGCAGTCAGGATGGCTCAGGAAGGGGGTTTCCATGCCCAGCACTGCATGAGATTCAGTTCTATCAGAAGGCTGTAAATAGCAACTGGTACAGTTAGTTACTGTGGTAGGTATCTTCCCTGGTGCACACCTCCCACTGAAATCAATGCACATTCCCATCTGAGATGATGTGCACTCAGGAGAAAGACTATATTTAAGCCATGTTCCACAGAAACCAATTCATCCCTTACTCTTACATGATGGAGAATTAAAAGAGAATATTAAGAAACACAAATTACTTGTTCATTTACTCCTGTCATTTTACTCAGTGGTCAATGGAAACAGCCTGTGGCTTTTCATTTTATTCCTCACTAGAGTCATTTTCTGATCCTGTAATTCTAACAAAGAGCTTCAGTGCTTCAATGCTATAACAGTGCCAGCTGCAGATAACGTTCTGTTTTTAAAGCTGATTTAATTTTGCATTCTCTACATACTTTTTTCTATCTATATTGTTTTAGAAAAAATATATATGACCAAATTGTTCAATTTCAAGTCTTGAAAAACATGTTTAGGAGCACACAGTTTTATGTAAAACATCCCATAAGTATTACTGATAAACAGCAGCATAAGTTGCGAGTGAAATTGTAGTAAAATGGCCACTGACACTTCTAAATTTCCTATCTTAACAGTATTCTCCTTAGAGATCATCCAATCACATACCAGATAGTGTGTTTCTCTGTTTCTCTCTGTCCTCTGTGACATGGCTCTCTAATAACACAGTTGTCTAACAGTGCTCTGAACATCTTCCCGGCAGCTGGTGGATGATTTTTGGCAATATTTAAATCATTGGATAAATACTACAGTCGTGAATCTCACCCAGTAAAAGTCAAAGTGATCTGATATGGAGAATTGCTATAGACACTAAAGAAATTGGTTCGTGTAACATATTCCCACTCCCCCAAGTAATTAAAATAGAGAATATGCTCCTCAGAAGCCCAGAGAAAAGGAGTTTCAGATCTCATAGGAGAAAAGACTACTGTAAGGGGAATGAATGTTACTGTTCCTAAACCTATACCCCCTATACAGTGGGTATACTCTGGCAGCAAAGCAAAGGCCGGGCAGCAGAGAGTCATACCAGGGACTTGCTCTCCAGTGTCTGGGCCACGGTGCTTCCAGGACCCACGGACAAAAGCTGTGCTCTTAGAGGTGGAACCACCACAGCCCGTAGAGCCAGCAGAGCCCAAACCGACTGGTTCTTTCTCAGCGTGTACTCTGTGGAACAGCATGGGTCTCTATACCTCACAGAAAGTAATGACAACAGTTGGCACACAAATCTGTTTTGCACTTGCCTTTCATCTGTGAATGTGGAGTCATTCTCCAGCAAGCTAATCGCTTTGGCATACTTCATTTTGATTCAGTTTTCTTTTAATACACCAATACATTCTTTCTGACAGCTGGCAACGAGCTGAGCTTGCTGCCTCCCTGGAGGTCTCCAAGGTGAGGAAATGAAGGCCATGCAGCGGTCTTAAACTCCGAGTCAGAGATCTAGCTCTCATTTGTATAAAATAAAAAAATCACTACTAGAAATTTTGTGATTTCAAAGTATTTCAACACCTTACCAAGGCAGAGACAAACAGATCCTGTTTTTACTGGCTTACAGAAACTCTGTAGCCATGCTCTTCACTATCACATTCCACATATTCAGACAAGTATCTGCCTGGAGAAAATGTCTCTGCCTTATTTCTTAAGCATCTGCCAAACTGCAGCCATCTTAGTCCTCTCCCACACCAGCGTCCACTGGAGGCAGCCATGGTAGAAGATGAGGGAGGAAAGGAACTACGGTTTGGTCGAGGGGAGAGGGAGTACAAATGCATAACTGACCCACGTGGCTTCTTTCTCTCCTACAGAAGTTTGAGGGCCAGCCACTCACCTCAGGGGCTCCAATCTATTAGCTAATGATTCACTGCTCAGAGGCAAGGAGATTGACATGGCATTGCCCCCGCACATGGCCTGCCAAGGCTCCGTAGGACCTGCGGGTCATGGCGAGGGCTGGGAGGCCTGACTCACAGAGAAGCCTGACAGAAGTCCCCAGGGGAATGCCCATGGAACTGACAAAGACCCCAAATTCCCTCTTGGAACTTTCTGAAGAGGATCAAGGTTAACAGGGCTCCAGGAAACAAACACAGAGCCAAGCCAATACTGAAATCGCTGAGGAAATTTGCAGTGATATCAGTGAAGTCGGGACTGCATTTTCTCTCTAAAAAAGTGTCAGTCAAGCTTCTCTGTCATTTTGCACAGAGGTCCGGTCACTATCTTGCTCATTTGGCTTCAGTAACATTTTAGCATTTGCTTTGGCCTTACTGAAAGGACTTAAGTGGTAGAATGATCTGTTGATGCCTCTTATAGTTTTGTTGTTTTCTTCAAGAGATGAACAAAACCATTAAACCACTTTATAATGTAAATATTTTGTTACAATTTATCAGTATGTAAGAAACAAATGTTACTGTAGAAAAACTCTAAATCCTTCCTAATCAATAAAAGTTTGAGCAGGGGGGAATGATTCAGGGCAGTAAAAAGATCCTTAAATACTGCTGCTGTTCCTGCAACAGCAAATTACCTCCTGCATTTTGGTGGTGTTTGCAGTCATTAGACATTAGCAGCCACCTGTCTTGCTGAAAATCATAATTCTCATTTAATGATGAATTATCTTGAAATTATTTTCTCAAATATTTTGCCCTTTATGAGCTGACAAAATGTTGATAATTAATGTTTCAGTGCTGATCCTGAAGGGCAACTAACATAATTATCCAAGCATACTCCTGCTGATTTCACATACAGCTCGCCCTCTAAACATGCATTTTTCATCTTTGAATTGTGAGTGCATTTATACTGTACCTTTTATGTAGCAATAGTAAATCGTGCTTCCTGGAAACATATTAGCATTCTTTACTTGTTGAGTCTCTGGGACTGTGTTACTAAGGATAATTTCTATGAAAATGGAACGTATTCAACTACAGAGGAAAAGCACTTCCAACCTTCACAGTGCCCAGTAACTACAAGGAAACTCTATAAATGTCATGCCTTATACACAGTGCTCTGCAGTGCATGCCCAATCCCAAATGTGAGTTTTTAATCCTGTTTTATAAACCACCCTTGAGATGCACACATTCTTAAAAGCAGTTACACTGATGAAAACATGCTATGCAACTAAGGGATCAATTATCAAACATAATCAGAAAAATTAGAAGGACTGAATCCATAATCCCACAGGCTACCAGCAGCAGGGATGATGTGTGTAGTTCAACGTGTCCTACTTTCCAGGTCCAATGCATTTTTTCTGTAAAATATCTTTAAAGGAAATACAAAAATTTGTGAGCACAGTCCCAAATATGACACTTGAGCCTCATAATTTCCAACAATTATTGGTTGGCACTGGTTTGAATATAAGCTGTGCATTAGACATTAAGTGTTCATTTCCTACTTGAAGCACACAGTTGGGCATGGAGATTTTGGAATTCATTAACGTCTGCTTTATAAGCATCTCTGCAGAGGTAAATGCCTTTGCTGATGTGCAAGTAGATGATACAGCAGTAAGATCCTGACTATTTGGCATAACCACCACCACTTTTTTTGCTGGAGATCCCCTGATAGTATTCAGAACTAGCCACATTCCTGCTGCACTCAGCCCCTTTGGCTTCGATAAGGTTGGGGTGGTTTGGTTTGTTGTTCTTTTCTGTCTTTCGCAGAACAGGCTGGACTGTGTAAGGATACAAAGTATTGTAGGGAGACAACTATGCTTAGAACCATGGGACAAGTCAG
Organism: Pavo muticus; assembly: GCA_016647715.1. NCBI lineage: Eukaryota > Metazoa > Chordata > Aves > Galliformes > Phasianidae > Pavo > Pavo muticus. Next base: position 991,182 of record JACDJE010000168.1, read on the forward strand.
GGAGTGAATTCCCTGCACTTCCTATTGAGAAGCTGTGGAGATCTACAGCCCATGACAAGACAGAAAAGCGAAGGAATTGCAAAACTCACAAAATGCGATAGGAAGTGTGTCCCCAGGTAGGATGGTGCATCTCCATGGGGATCTGCACTGCAGAGTTCCATGGAGCTGGGAGACCAACGTGAAGTTGCACACAGAAGAAGCTGTTCAGACAGTCACAATTACTCGAGTTACTGACCAGTATTTTATCAACAAGGCACACAAAAGCACTGAAATATTTCCATCCTCCCTTTTCCTTCTCTCTTTGTCTCCATGGCTGCCTGGAGCACCCTGCCGCGGGAGGAGGAATGGGAAAGATGAGACAATGTGTAGATAGGGCAAACTGGATAAATCTCACTGTAAAGCCTTCAATCCGCTTTCAGTGAAGTAAAAGAGAACAAAGATATGCCTCTCCCTCATCAGCTACAGGCTGTGCAGGAATGAGCTGGTGGCAATTTTAAGTGGTAGATTTTTGGTTTCACAGATCAGACAAAGGCTGCTTTTCCTCTTGAACTAAAACATAAATGCATTGCCATCAATAATTATGAACAAGTAATAAATACAGCTGGCACCATCCCTTGAAACAGTCTTTGTTGAGGATTGCAGTATTTGGGCAAATATTTTCTAAGAGTGGCATTCCATATATTAGTGTTTTGTTGTCACATGTTGTAATTTCTTGGTCACTCCCTTTCCTAAAACTTTACATAGTGTGAAGTGGTTTTGTTTGTTTGTTTGTAATGAAAGGAGACATGGAAAGAATAACATTATTGGAAACTAGTGTTCAGACCTTCATAGAGCCAGCAGGCTTGCTGCTTCTATTGAAAGAAATATGATGTGTGTATCCTTCAGTTAGCCTCTTTCTCGCCTATCTTAGGTGATGGTCTGAATAAGCTTAATCTGTTTTGTCTTACTGAATGTGACAGATACTATTAACAATTTAGGGGAATTTAGTTACACAAAGGCATCACCATGAAGGAACAGCAGTGGAAGCTGGGTCGTACAAAGCCTGTGAAACATTTTTTTTTGTTCTGTTTTGTTTTTTAATCAGAGTGGAGGCATGAAGAGACATTACAGAAGAAAATACCTTCCAGAAAAAGAGACATTTTAAGCAAAGTGGAGAAGTGGTTTTGCAGACATTTGCACAATGTGTTGAGCATTATGGGAGAAGGCCCAAAGGTATGTGTTTGAGTATTTAACTACTAGATGATGGAAGCATCTGTAGTTGATGCAGGTTTGGATTTAACTGGGGAGAGTAGTAAACTTCAACTCTTTTGTCAGCCCCAGATGTGAGCCTTCCCTCATGCTGAACACTCCTGAATTCCCAGCTTTGCTCTGCAGTTTCTAACTTAACAGCCCTCAGCACCACTGCGTCTCTTTCTAGTGGTACAACGTAAGTACCCTTCACTCTCATGAAGCAGGACAGAAGGACAAACAGTGAGGATATCTAGTCGTTAACCCATCAGGTATCAAGGATGCATCCACCTTTGTTAGAGTCCAAACAAGTTTGCTTTTCTAGAGTCACTTGGGATCAAAACAGCATGAACATGCAAAAGTGCATTTGAAGTGTCACAAGAACCAATGTACTATCTTAGCTGTCTGTACAGATATACAGAGCTGTTAAATCTCTGAATATTGTCACACTGACATAAAAAAATCAAGAACAAATTGACATTAACCTGCTTTTTGACTAATACCTACAGACACATTATTGATACAAATCCATCCTAATTGCTCTTTGGTGATCAGAATGACAGATGTCACAGGACTATCTGTGCATACTCCTCTGTGCGAGACAAATGTGTTTCTCTGTTGCTGCTTGATTTTATAATAATTAGTAAAATGTCTGTTACAATATTTATTATAAAATGTTATTAAGGAATATTAAAACATCATGAGCTAGATCCTGTTGTCGGATGTAGCCATTCTGTTCTGATAAGGAAATCAGGCCTTAATAATAGCACAAGCAGTTCCCAGTAGATAAAGCAAATGCCCGTAACCAGAGTGTAAACGCCTTTTCCTCATCCTTTGCTCGAAGAGAAAAAGAAGACATGGCTATCACACCACAATTGCAGTCAGTTGTGTTTTCTTTTAAACTTTTCAAGATTCTTGCAAACAAAAAGGAACCATCTCAGAACAGAACATCACTGATTTTGGACCAAAATGGATGCAGATAGATATAAGCCATTTACCTTCACTTGCTGCCAAGAAATGCAAATGCAAAATACTAATGGTGCATATTGTGTGTATTTAAACATTTGAACACTGAACACAGAGTGAGGTTCAGACAGTGGCAAGTGTTTCTTTCTGGCTAGCAGTTTAGAAAGGTTTTTTAAGATAAGCTGAATATGGTGAAAAAAAGCTTTCCACATGTGTGGGCCCTGGATACCTGTGAACCTGGGAAGAATACTATCTTTCTGCTGTTGCAACAAACCAGAGAATTCTCAGGACTACACAGTATAGCCCTACTGACACTGTTCTGGAGTGTACTGCCATTTCACAGCACCCCACTGCCTGTGTACAAAAACCTATGATGCCACGTCCACAGTGCAAAGGGAGAGCAAGTAAAACTAGCTGTGAGGGCCACATGCTACCACTGGGTCTCATGCTGGGAGTCTTGCTCTTCAGTGCTGGTCTGTAATGGGGTCCCCCACACCCTCATGTCCACTTCATAATGAAGAAGAATTGAAAAGGTGCATCTTTGTAATAGGAGTGGCATTACACAGCCATACTGAGTTGCCATTCAAATGAAAACAATGAGCAAATTTCATGCAGTACTAAATTGCATCAAAATTAATATTTTGCAGTTTTCCAGCATTTCTGCCTCCTTTTATTGACTGAAGCTGAGACATTCACCTTGCATTTTGAATTTAGCCATATACCTCATAGAAACTAAAGAGGAGGAAAAAAATCCGCAGAAACACATCTGCAGTATTCAAAAGGATGGTAAAAAAACTGCTTCATTTCTTTGTGTCTATTTCCCTCGCGTGGCATGCAGTTTTTAATCAGGGCACTACGAGTCTCTGCCGACGGCAATACATGATTCTAAACGAGGCTGTGCACTTGATAATAAGAACAGACCAAAATGCTTTCTGCTTCAGAGCAGACTCCCTGAGACTATATTGTAAAGATTATTTACAGAAAAGGCAGTAGCCACACTGTTATTATAGTTTGTCAACTTATAAGCGTAACTGCATTTACATGTATGGACTAGGAAAAGCAAGAATTTCTTGGTATGTGGTACGCAGACGTTTTTAATGTTCTCTGGAAATTCTGTTTTGTATATGAAGTGGGAAGCTTCAGTGTTTTGTTGAAGATAAAACTTTAAACAGTGCTTCATATTTTGTGTGCAAACCTACTGGAGGTCACTACAGTTGGGTTGTAAGGGCACCAGATCTTCAGCTACCATCTATCAGCGTAACTCCTCCGATAATCTGAACAGTAGAAATGTGCATGATATTACATTTAATAGCTAAGAAGTAACTCATCTTCATGAAGACCAATAACCAACTATGCTTTCTGTACCACAGGCAGAGAACAGGTAGTCCAGAGATGTGGTGGAAGCCCTGTCCCCGGAGACATTCAAAGCCAGGCTGGAGCAGGCTCTAAGCAGCTTGATCTAGCTGGATCTAACAGGATGTCCCTGTTCACTGCAGGGGAGTTGGACTAGATGATCGTTAAAGGCCCCCTCCAACTCTTAGGATTCTATGATTCTGTGTTAACAGATTTCCTTTTTCATTTAACAAATTGAGTATGAACTAACAACTACCTGAACTTGGCATAATCAAGATGTTTATTCCCTTATGATATGATTGTGCTCACATACAAAAGCACCAGCCAGGAAACAGCATCACATTGTGTAGACCGTAGTACAGATGCGTAACAAGTGCTACCTCCAGAAAGATCCTGATTTAAGACACAATAAATCAGCTGAGGAAAAAGGGCAAACACATATGGACTAAAGGACTTCTGACCTTGTTAATACAGCTACTTAGCATTCCATAATTAAGCCAGTACGCAAACACCAAAGGCTAATTGGTGACACTGGTGAAAAAGGGCATGATGCCTCTTTGGCTTCTTTCCAGACCTTCTGGAGACTCCTGTCATCTTGCCATACAATTTAGGTTGCAAAGTCCTGATATTAAAAAAAAAGAGTTCTACTTTTCAAAGAACAGACCATGGCCTCTGGATTACTTCTTATTCTATATCTACATTGTTACACACATACAGAAATATTCTTGTTGAACTGAATTTAATGTGTAGAAGGGCAGTGCAGCAGCAGAGCAGGGTGCAGACACCTGGAAACTTGGTTCTAGTCTTGCCAACAGCCCATTCTGGTACCAGGTCAAGCTGTGATTTTGGGTGGAAGCTCAGTGCTGAGCTCACATTTTTGAGCAGATCGGTTCTCCCACTCAGCCTCCACACTCCCCTCTGCCAAACAGATGATCTTTTTGTCCAAAGCTTGCAAAATGTAACCCTTCTGTTACCTCCAGGTGCCAGTTTTTATTATGACAAGCACTCCACTCTTCTTGTGATCTGACTGCAACTGAAACAGACGTGAACGAGAACAAGAAAGAAGTCCGTATGTCAGAGGGCCTGCAGAACTGTTGTACGCATCTGAGTCAATCAGCTCAGGCAGCAGAGACTTTACTCTTCAATTTCATTTTAGAAAGTGTGCATTTATTCAGTCCTGAACCCATGCCAGGCACTGCAACAAACCCAACACTGCAGCTGAAGCATTGGAGTGGGAAAGTTACACCTCTGCCACCAGCATATGGACAGCAGTAATATATTCATGAAAAACTGAAGGCAAAGGTAAAGCACAGTTCCAGAACACAGCAGTATCTGAAAACTTTGAGCACAGCAGAAGTGTTGGCAAAAATCTGCTACCACAAGGATGTTAACAGGCTTCCAGGCAAGACTTTATGATGCACATTGGATGGATGGTGAGCTCAAGAATATCAGCAACCCCAGCAGCAGCCAAGACTAAGACATCAGCACATACACACAAAGCTTTTTTTCAGTGGCCTAATCAAACATATGCTGAAGCTTAGACAATATTTTTATTTATAGCAGCTCAGGGCTTCCTGCAACTTTTATCAAGATTTCTTGCCTCAGTGGTTACCTTGAGGATTAGAGGGGGCTTATGGGCTTACCGGGTTGTGAAGAAGATAGTTTTGTCAATAAGAGAATAACCCTTAGGACCTTAAGGGAAGACAAGGTCCTGGTGAGAACTTGAATTGACAGCTGTTCATCTTTTTAGCTCATCTTTCCATCGACGCTTTGGGAATGTTACGTCAATGGTTGCTTTCTGGATTACAATTTCAAGAAAGCTGCTCCACCACAGAACATTTGTTGAGCTCATAAACACAGCACAGTCACTGGAAAAGTGCACAAAGTGCTGTACTGCTGTACCTTTTGCCAGAGATAATCAAAGGGATTAATGTGGTTGTCACTTGTGCCTTTAAACGTGAAGTACGTTAAAGAATGCCAAAATTTATGAAAAGCCACTTGATGAGGGAGAGCTGAGGTCCAACTTACTCTTCCTCGGGCACCTCCTCCGCTTCGCTCTGCGGAGTGAACAGCCCACCTCGCAAGGAGACGTTCAAGTGCCCGGAGCCGCACCAGCACCGCACCGGCATGGCTCTGCTTCCCTTCCTTGCCCCTCGACACGGGAGCGCTCTTTTGTCTCCAGCAGCCCTCGGGCTCGAGCCTCAGAGGGCATAGCCCTCACACGGACCTCTCGAGCAACGCGGTGGCTTCTCCCTGCTAACCAAGGAGCGCACCCAGCCCCTGACCAGGACCGGGCGGCACCGCGGGGCCGGCCCGCACCGCACAGCACCGCACCTCAGCCGGCCCCCGCCGCCCAGGGCTGCCTCAGTCAGCGGGACCCCCACCCGCGCCCCCACACTCACTTCTCCCCAGCGCCTCCGCCTTCCACTCCGTCTCCTCCACTGCCCCGTAGCGCTTCATGGGTCTCTCGGCCTCCGCGCTGGCCGAGATGGATTTCCTCAGCTCCATGGCCGGGCCGGGCGGCGCGGGGCTCCGCACCTCCTTCACTCCATGCCGGCGGGGCTGCGGCCCGGCTGCCGCGGGGACGGTGCGGAGCTGCGGCTCCTCCGTGTGGAGCGGGTGCCCGCGGGCGGGGCGAGGAAGGGGCGCTGCGCACATGCTCAGTGCGGGGCTGGGCGGGGGGAGGCCGGGGAACAAAGCGAGCGGAGCCCCGCAGCCGCCCCCGGCTTCAGGCAGCGCGTTGCGGTTCCCCAGCAGACTCCCCGGGTCGGGTCCTGTCCCCCTAGCGTGCTTGGGCAGCCCGACCTGCGCAGCGCTGCTGCCGTGCGGGTGTTGGCACAGCCCTGCATCTGCCGTGCGCGCTCCTGTGGCATCGGCGAAGCCAGCCGGAGTACGGGAGGACCGTTCTAGCGGCCAGCGCAGCGCCGAGCGCATCGTCGGGCCTGGGCGGTCAGCTCCACGGCCACGTCTGGCTTTTGCAGCCGAGTACATCTCAGGTGGCTGTGCACGCATCTTTTGGCTTTCCTGACAGTCCTGCACCGAATGGCCTAACGCTCATTGCAGCATCCTGGTACCCAAAGCAGGACAGCACCCAAACAAGTGATGTGATTCTGGATTTCTCACATGTATTTTCCATAAACACACAACTTTGCCACTTATACAACCTTCTGGAATTAGAAGAGAAGGAAATGACTATGCAAGAAGCACAAGTGGGGTGATAATAATAATAATAATTAATAATAAATAATAATAAATAATAATAATTATTATTATTTACTTTTACTGTGGGGGAGGTTTTCTGGATAAAGCCCCTTGAACAGCATTTTACAGTTTGCATCATCTTTCCTAGTGAAATCCCTTTGCACTTCCTTGTGTGAGGTACATTCTGATGTAGATGATGAAGCAAGAGTTGGGGAGGTTGCCCAGTGCCCCACAGCAGAGCTTGCCCAGGCTATGAGCAATGAGGCATGGATAATGCTGAATGCACATGGGGTGTGTGAAAGAAAGCTCGCGTGTCGCATGCCTTTGCCTGGAACCTTTGCCTTGCCCTTCAACTCTCAACGCTACAAAAGTGCTACAGTGACATTTAGTGATGCTCTTACTAATTGGACTGACGCACATTGCTGCTATACTCGTAAACAGTATTGTTTGGGAGTTCTTTACATGTTGGAGGAGAGAAAACCTCCACATCATTGTTTGGGAGTTCTTTACATGTTGGAGGAGAGAAAACCTCCACATCAGTTTTAAAACAGTAACACTGAATTTTTTATTTTTTTTTTTCCTGAGAACTGAAATTGTTACCTAATTCGGTTGGACTACCAGAGGGCTGCAAGGAGGCCTCCCTGGAGCCTTCTCCTCTTTAAGCTTAACTCTTCCAACCTTTCTTTGTAAGAGAGGTACTCCAGCCCTTTCATCACCTTTGTGGCCCTCCTCTGGTCCAACTTCAAAACTCTACATCTTTCCTGAGTTGGGGGCCCCAGGCGTGGATGTAGTACTGTGGGTGGGGCCTCACAAGGGCAGGTTAGAGGAGGACAATCACCTCCCTTGCTCTCCTGGCCACCCCTCTGCTGATGCAGCCCAGGATTCTGTTTGCCTCCTGGGCAGCAAAAGCAAACTGCTGGCTCATGTCTGGCTTTCTGTCCACCCAGAGAAGCTGTGGGTGCCCCATCCCTGGAGGTGTTCAAGGGCAGGCTGGATGGGGCCCTGGGCAGCCTGAGTTGGTGGGGGGCAGCCCTGCCTACAACAGGAGGTTGGAACTAGATTTTTAAGATCTCTTCCAACCTAAGTAATTCTATGATTCTATGATTTTGGAAGGTCCTCTGAGCGCTGTGATTTCTCCTCATTTTCTCACTGTGCTCCACAGGGATTTGCAGTGATATGAGCACCAGACATGGTGGAGGAGCTCCCATGGACTGCACAACGCTTCATACTCACTGGTTTTGGCCTTTAGAGATAGAGCCCAAACAAAGCTGTGAGTCAAGCAGGAAAGCTGGTGGCAGCACGCTGCACAGCTGATTTTGGGTGACAGTACAGCTGCTTGCTGGGGTGGGCTGGACTGAGTCACTTGTAGAAGTGAGGAATACAAGTGTGGGAGGAAGAGCCCATCTGGGATCTGGGTGAGAGTTGGACAAAGGGAAACAGGCTGAACAGGGAGAAGGGCCAAGTTTGGGTGGATCTAAGGCCTATTTAGCTTCAATCCATTCCTTCAGTGTTTTAGATTATTATAATCCAAGTGCTTTGTTTAGGAGATGGAGGAATGATCCTAGAGATAATTGAATATTTAAAGCTCTGCATTTGTTACTGTGGGTGAAAAACACTCACTGATTAGTAAATGGGATGCACAGAGTTTCCTTACATAAAGCAAAGAATGTATAAAGTGATTTATGGTAACTGGAACATTTTCACCTGCCCATTTTGAAATAGTCACAAAATCCAGAAAAGGCCCAGTCCTACATGTGTGAGCAGGTATGTGGAAGCAGTCCCACTGAGTCCATTTGCACAGAGGTTTTTGCAAGACTAGAGCCTAAGTACTAACCAATTATTTTGCTAATGTTCTATAATTAGCATTTTCACTGTTGCAACTTTGGAGCATTTTCACGACTGCATTTGCAAGTGGAATTCAATTTCTCCCCTACTGATGGAACTTGCAGTGTACCCAGCAGTACACATGCATTTCTCCAGTTGCAAAAAACGGTGTTCTTCTGCTGAAATCCCTTTAAGGAAGAAAACATAAAAATTCAGATCTCTTCTCACCGCTCAGTTGATAATGCCTGCTTGAAAAACAGAGGTGCACTTTGCTCTGGTGGTCATTTCTCCTGTCTGCTTTTGTTTCCTTCCCATTTCTCAACTTTAAGTTCTGCCATCAGGAGCTGTAGCTGGTCAGCAGCAGTTGCAAACCCATTCTCCTGTCTACTGCTCTTCTGGCCTCCACTATGTGTCACTGATGCCCCACGGCAGACACAGCACTATAAATAACAGGCACACTTTACTTGGGCAGAACTCTTAATGGCAGCATGACTTGTAAATCCAACGGGGAGAAAACTCTTTCTTTGTTTTCATGGAGCTTTTCAAGCACCTGAGATTACTCAGCCTGAAGTTCTCAGATCTCTCTTGCCTTTATGGGCACATCTAATACTCCAAAAGATTCTCAAGAGCTGCTTTGAGAATGTGGGGTGGGCTGCAGTAAAGGAAGAAGTCAGGGTCATTGTTCTTTGTCAGACAGTACTGTCATTCTAACACAAAAGTAACTTTAAATGTTAAAGTTCTGCCCAGGGTTTTCATTTATTTCTCATTACAATCAAAACCTTCAACTCTGCTGATGAAACAAAATGAAATTAAGTGGATTATGCACAGTTATTTCATTTTGAAGGCATAAATACCCAGATCCATGATTACCAGGACAGAAGTGTGGGACTTCTGTGAGTCTGTCCTATAACATTTCTTAAACACTAAGACTTGTTTAAGAACATCTCTGTGTTGGAGGAGTTACCAAAATTCTATGGTATTTGATGTCATGGTTAATCTTGTTTCCCTGTGAAAATACCTCCTCTTCAATCTTCATCCCTCAGCTCTTAGGTTTCTCTTAGTTCCAAGTCCTTAGCATTTCCCCAGTTATTCCTGGTACACCGTGCAGCCTCTGACCCCGCATCCCACAGGCTGTGTCAGCAATGCGTAGGAGCTCCAGGAGGCCGTCAGCCTGCACACATTCACATTGCTGTGCTGCAGCCCCTGCATCACCTCCAGATACCGCCTGTCAGGCATATGCATGGTATAAAAATGCCCTGGTGAAAAGCTGTGGGCACTACAGGAAAATGCCTACCTGTTGGAAAACCTGATAGTCAAACAGATTTTAGAAGGCATACACTTAACTTCCTGATGCTTCCTCTCCTGCATGATCCTATGCAGCAAACAGGTTATGGGGTGAAGACTAAGAGGGCCACAACTCCACTGAAGAACTTGTAGAAGCCCTTAACACAATAGGGTTGATGTAGGGCACCATGCATGTAAAAAGCACAAATATTACCTGCTTGAAATTGAGCCAAAGCAGAACTCTTTCATGAATCGAACTGTGTCCTGTGGCATGGGTAGAAATGAGTGTCATAACCTAGCAAAGAGTTGTCTGAGGCTGCTGCAGCCAAGATCACTGCTACGTGTCACACAGGCAGGGTGACCACTCAGGGTGACAAAGCTGCACTCAGCCCAGCTCTTACCAACAAATGATTTGTGCAGCTCTGTGGCTTTGGCTATATCACGAGATAGAACAGTAGTGTGCTGTCCTGCGAGCTGGAGTGGTAAATCTGTACCTTATAGATCCGTTTTTCCCAAATTGTTATGACCAGTCTATATAGACAGCTTTACATTGTGGGGAGAAAGTGTTTTAACGTGAGTGCCCCAGCCTGTGCCACAACACGATAGGAGCTTGTCTGAGTAAAAGGGACCCTACTGCACCAGGGATTCGAATTATCACAGAGCAAAAATCAGGTATGTGTTGTTCTTTGTGTATTTCTTAACATTTCTATGATCAGTCTCCCTAGAAGATCTCTATTAGGCCAAAGTAGACCTCATTTGCTTTTCAAAGAGTTACAATTAAATGCAACCCTAATTCAAAATAGAGGGAAATAAGATAGCTAAAATTTACAGGAGTATCCTTGACACAGAAGATACCTTCTTGCTATAATTTCCATCTTCCATTTTGTACTAAGATGAAAGAGTTCTTGGAAGCCATGACCCTGCCATTCTGCACTTGAAAGAGAATCTGCTGCAGCACAGCCTTTCCAGAACGAGGGCCTGGACTAAAAAGCCAGTGCAAGTTCTTATTATGTTGTTCCCTTTTCTGTGAGTCCTAGGCTCATGGTTGGTTAGTGTCCTTTGTATACTTATTTATATAGAATTACAGCCTTTCCATACATGAAACACTCCTTTAGAAATACTTTTTAGGCTGAAGTAACTTCATAAATAATTCACCATCGCTGCAGCTAAGTAACTAAGATCTTGGTCGTTTTCCACAGCTATCCTACACCTCTGACAAGATGGAAAAGTGCATCTAAAGCTGAAAAGAGGTGCTTATTGCAGGCAAGCAAGGCATTCTAATGAGCTTGTTAAAAGGCAAATGATGTCCCTCAAATTAATTTCATGGGTCTGAGTCAAGATAGTGAACCAAATATTAACATGTTCATAGGTATTTCTACCTAAACACGTTATTAAATGTCATCTCATCTGAAGCTCTGGATTCTATAATTACCGTTTCCATGTGAAATATTATGAATTTAGTACTTTTGTGTGTGTGTGTGCGTGTCATTCTGTTTTATCAAACATGCACACAGAAAAAATCAACTCTATATTTAACTTCTTACTATCTCTCCATAGTTGAATTTCTAGTTGTAGCAGAAGTGCTAAGTCCCGGCCTGAGCCAGTGATTGAGCACCCGGTGGGAAGGCAGAGCCAAGCCAGGGCAGCTCAGGTGCAAGCAATGCACCTGAATGACTGGAAGGAGTAGAGCCAGGATCCACCCCTCCCAGACCTCATTTAAAGGTTGGCAGTGGAGGTGAGGGTATCTCACTAGAGATCCCTGCCTACCTGAGGCCTTCTAAAGGTAAGCAGCTTTTTTTCCTTTGTTTCTGTGTCTGTAGCTGCTGTATTGGGGCTTGTTCTCATTTGCTGCAACCAAAGGCTTTGCCACTCTGCTGTTATTGCTGTATTTTTGATCACTTTATAGTGTTGTTATAATGCTTGGTGAGCCTGCCAGATACTTATTTAGGATAGGCTATCTAAAAAAAATGGTGTGTTGGATGGTCACTGGGGCTACTAATGCACCGGAAGAGGAACTCCCAGGGGAAACACTGGGATTCCTGGGTTCCCTATGGCTAAGTGCCATGCAAATTATTGAAGAATGGGGGCCTATGAGGGATGATAATCTCACTATTAAAGCCCCTTCAAAAGTGGCTGACTTCTTTAATAAGTTAGGACAAATTTTTTTGACAGCTGAGGAAGGAGTAGTAGCAGCATCTGCCATAGCATAGCTGCTGCTACTAACTATTAATGCATAGTGTTCCTCTGAGGGAGAATTGAAAGATGAAAACAAGCTCTTAAAAGCCTGTATTAGATAACTGGAAAATTAATTAAACAGGGTAAACTGCCTCACCTTCAAATGCAACTTCCCTTCTGAAGTTAAGATCTGTATCATGAGAAGGGGGAAAGAATTCTGGTTGAATCTAAGAACAAAAAGAAAGCCAAACAGTCTAAAATCCAACTAGAGGATCTGGGAACCTCAGATCCTCTAGAAATAAGACTGGTAATAAATCAAAAGACAAAGAAGACCCAGGGTAGACTAGCAGGGTTGGCACCTGAAGAGTGGCTCCCTGCCCACACCATACTGCATGCATTGGTGTGCCCATACACAGCTGCTGAACTCATGAATCTCTTACAGCAATTTAAACAAAGATCCCAAGGGAACATACCAGCCTGGCTCTTGAGATTATGGGACACGGGGGCTAAAAGTGTGGTAATTAATGGGCCTGAGATTTCCAAACTGCCACCTACTACCACACATCCAGCCCTCAGACAGAGACTGTATGTGATGGTAATACATAGTGATGAGAACCATTCTTTAATTCAGTGGATAATGGTGACATGTAGAATCACATGGCTGAACAAAAGTGACATACTGATAAATACCAGTCTATGAACCTCAATGGAAAAACTCCAAAATTATGTTAGAACTAGGAATGAAGGAGGCCATTTATGATGATGCGTTTGCAAGTCCAGACCTGGTTAAGCTGTCCTCAGGAATGAGGGACCTCATATTACAACAAGCTCCTTCCCACCAGTGTGGCACACTGGTGTCCATACTGGCCACTTCAGTAGCCTCAGAGGCCATCATCCAATAAGCTGCCCAATTGGTGGCTGATTTAGGGAGGACAGAGTACCTTTGGACCAGGTGCAATATCAACATGTTGGAAGGGGCTGAGGTCTTCCCCAAAACTAAAACCCAGAGACAGCCCCACGGACTCCTCAATCAGGACCCATAGAGGTATACTGGAATCAGATGTTTAATGACTTAACCCAGGCTGGAGTTCAATTTGCAAAAATCAATTGTCAGCTCAATCATGTCCTCTTCCAGCTATGGAGGAAGCTGGAGGATAATCAGAAGTTTCAAAATATCCCCAAAAAAGTGGGGGTGAGAATTACTGAAAAAATACCAACAAGAACATGGAACCTGGAAGATTTCCTAGTTCCCAATGAAAGGAAAAAGCCTCCTCCTGTGACTTGGGCCACTAAGCCTGAGCTGTCTGAGGAAGAAGAATTGGCAATTGCTCATTACTTGCATGAAGGGGATTGCCAGCTCCCCTGCACTTAGGGTCCCCAGATGGGACTGGAGGCCCTATGTTGAACTGACTATTTTTTGGTCTCAAAAGAATCTACAGTGAGTTATGGCACTAGTTGACAGAGGTGCAAAAATGCCAATTATTTACAGTGATCCAACCAAATTCCAGGGAGACAGAGTGAAGACTGGTGGGTTTTGGGGACAGACCATACATGTAACCCAGACATGGCTGAGGTTGGGGGTTGGGTGTTTCCCACCCTGGGAGTGTAAGGTGTCTATTGCCCCAGTCCTGGAGTATATACTGGGTGTAGATATACTATGGGATCTGACTCTCCAGATGACTGTAGGAGAGTTCAGACAGAGGTGTGTTAGTATCCAGGTGGTGCAAGCAATATGAAGAGGCCATATGAAACATGAGCCTATTTGTTTGCCAAATCTATGCTGGATTACTAATACTAAATAGTATAGACCCTGGGGGGAGGGGAGGCAGCAAGAGGAAATCTCTAGAATGGTGCAGGAACTAGAAAAAGTAGGGATCATAAGACCTGCACATAGCCCACATAATTCCCCTATATGGCCAGTGCAAAAGTCAGATGGCACATAAAGGATGACAGTGAACTACAAAGTGTTAAATAGAGTCATGCTGCCCATTTATGCGGCCTTAGCTGATATTGCCTCCCTGATGGACACAATGAGTAGGGAGATGAAGCCTGCCATTGTGTCCTAGGCTTGGCAAATACATTCTTCAGTATTCTCATTCATGAAGAATTGCAAGATCAGTTTGCATTCATGTAGGGAGGCAGGCAGTGGACCTTTCAGGTCCTGCTGCAAGGGTATGTGTATTCACCAACCTATTGTCATAACTCAGTGGTGTGTGACCTAGCAGACTGGAATAATCCTAACGGCATCAAACTGTACCACTGTACTGATGATCTCAAGTTGCTGTCTGACTCACTGGAAGCACTAGGAAAGGCAGATATTAGTGAATGGTGCACCACTAATTCTGTTACATATAACAAGCTTCACAATGTTTAGACTGGAATATATGTGAGTACTTTGTGTCCTAGAAAATCTTTTTCTAGGAAAAGATGGCTAATCTCTGCATATTGGTGCTTGTGACTTGGCCTGTGTGCAATACATGGTGACTGACAGTGCTGAAGCTGCAGTATCTGACTGCTACTGCTTGGGATTGGTACCCACGGGTGGACATCATGGGCTGCCAGGCTGCACTGTGAACTGAAATCTTGCAGGGCAGAGCTCCCTAAATGTGGCCCAGGCTGGACATGGCTTGTTAAACACTTGGCTGGTTTATGCTATGATTCAGGTGAAGCTGTGGCAAGTTTTTTAAGTCTGTTTGACAACTGATATCTGTATCTGTGCTCAGCCTATTTGCAAATGCTCCTGGGAGCTGAATGATGGCAACTACTAAAGCTGCCACAGAGCTTTCCACTTATGATGTAGATTTATCTCGGCTATTTTTGCTACTAAAGGTGAGTACAAATTCAAGAGATGCAGTAGCAGATGAGACAGGGCAAATAAGTCAGGTGGAAAACATGACAATCTGTGCAGACTGATGGCTGCATTTGTGGCTGCTGTATTTTTGTCTCAGTAAATTCTTCCTACATTCACTCTCCTTTTAAGGTACAAATGTTACAGAAAAAGCTGTTACAGCATCTGTCAGATATGTTACTGATACCACAAGTGGTGAAGTTTTTCATGTAGCAGTCTTATTTTCAGCATTAGGAGCCAGCTTCAGTGCTGTGACAGGCTGGACTGCTGTGCGGTGAGTCACTGCACGGGCTGCGTGTATGGCGATGGGTGGATGCAGTGTCACAGAGCCAGAGCACCAGCTGTCTTATCTATGGGCTGTAGTGAGCACAGTCACTGATTGCTGAGTGAGGGCTACTCTGAGCTAAGCATTGGACTTCTTATGTAAAATCCTTCTGTGTCGTTGGTGGATCAAGGAAAATCAGCTAACAATCTTGTTACATTTTGGATGTAAAAGTACGTGATGCATGAACTGGAAATAGCTGAACAGCTGTAGGAGTAAAGGTGGCTCTTACTTCATGGAGAAGCACAGGCAATGCGAAGAGTATCTCAGATAGCCAGGCTCCGAGGGGTAGATTTCTCATTAGCTTTGTACGCGTTCAGCCTCGTGAGGCGGTCCCGTACTGCTCCGCTCTCGCATCGGCGTGTTTTGCTCCCGCGCCTCCCCACTTAGCAGCTCGGGGTCACGAGCGGCGGGAACCCTCACTGGCACCACGGCACGCGCTGCTGCCGCCTGCAGGTTGGCACGCGGTACTGCAGGCGGCGTTGCGGCACCCGGGGGCGGGCACACGCGGTGCCAACGAGTCTCAGCGGGGCGGGAATGGCGCGACGGGCTCTGGAAAGCTTCATGGAAGCAGAAGGAATCGCGCAGCAGATAAAGGAAACGATCGGGAAAACGCACCCCGTGCCACCGTGCGGGGGAAAGAACACCGCTTCGGTGCCTGCCTCTCCTTGCCGGAATGCTGCACAGCAGTGCAAACCGCGCCATAGCCACGGGCGGACCGAGGGCGCACTGCCGTTAGGAGTAGGAACGGTACTTCTGCGGTGCGGCACGCGTGCGCAATGCCACTTGGAAGACCGATGACCATAGAGCGTGGCGGACCCAGAGCGCCAAGCAGCCGCTTGCAGCGTATTGCGTTGTTTCCTTCTTACTGGGACGTCGCTTCTCGGCGGCGGTGATCGCAGTGACCGTCGGCTCCTCCTGGCACCGGCCCTGGATCCTCCCGCAGCTGGGCAAATCGCCCGCACGGCGTTACCCACTGCCCACCCTGCCCCTCCTCCACTGCTCCCTGCTGCCAGAGTCAACGACTAAAGATCAAAAATTTATTTTCACAGCGGTAATAAAAATAATTCCATGACTTCTGTAACCCATTGCATAAATGCTACAGTATAGAAAAGTTGTAACAAGTGTTTGGAGTTTGAAACAGCTCACATAAATGACACACTGTAACTGATACCTTCTGTACTGAGAACACTTCACAAAACCATCCCTCTGTATGCTACGAATGGGAACAGCTTCCATAAATTAATGAGTAATTAAGGTCTGATGATGACCACAGTTAGTTAGTTACACAAATAGTGTGTGACAGCAATAATATTACTACCTGTATTTAACTAGACTACTCTGGATGGGAATATATAAGAAAATAAATAAGCATGTCTTTCTTTAGTAATCAGCTATTCAAAGACTAAGAAGCCTATGACAGCAGCATGGAGCTACCTGCACAGAGTGTAACCTCTGCTTAAATTACAGCTTTCACCATAAAACCCTGAGAAATCCCCATTTTAATCTGTTGTTCCCCAGGCTAAAATAATTCTGACAGCATAATGGCATTCACATTAAAAATACTCTTGCATAAGTTACCACAAATACCAAAATGCATCTGGGAGATCTATTTAGTTTTGAAGTATTTTGTAAATCCAACAAGTTAAGTTACTCTATTTTTGCCTCACTAAAGTATAAGTTTAATGCATGTTCCCTAGTTACATAGCACAAGGACAAATACTTGAAGTGTCATCCTTCCCTTTGGCTAATTCCAGAGAGTCATCCCTAGCCACCTGCACAGACCTTACCGTCCTCCATTTTACCGATGTAAAAGTACACGTGTATTTGGTTTTGCAGTTGACTTGTTTTTACTAAGAGACAGAAAAGTTTGCTCATAAAGTCTCATAGAACGTTTTTGTGAAGAAAAATTATAACATTTTCCTATGACTGCAGCATGTGGTTGAAGCATTGACTTAAGGATCAGCCTGTAGTGACAGCAAGTCTGGGAATTTCACACCTTTCATCTGTGTTTGTTTGTTTCATTCTCTGCCTATTTGTTTGTCAGTAGTTTTTTCTGTGTGTCCATAGTTCAGCACAAGAGAAGCTTACAGAGAACATCTGCAAAATGTTCCATGCTGATGCTGCTGTAGGATACACGTAATTGATTTTGAGCTACATCACTGTGAAACAAAACACACAACAGTTTAAAAAGCAACAGACAACAGATTAATCCATCTATCTTCTCTGAAAATGGAGCACAAATAAACTGCAATTATCAGTGGGATGATCCATGCTGCAGTTAGTGTTTAAATTTAAACAGGGAGAGAGAAGGAGAGCACCAATAGCTGTAGGATTGTAAGCAGATGCACAAGAATTCCCACAAAGAACAATAAACTCTGACAAGACAGGACAAAACCATTGTTCTGTATCTCTTAGGAGACAAATATTGCAGCAAGATGTGGGCTGAACTGGTTTCCTTTAAAATACCAAAGCAAAACTGTCAAATAAGACATTTCTAAACACGCTTGTGAGTACGAAGCTGCAGAAAACTATTCCACGCCGTGGTTATACGCAGTACGCTGGTACCCAAAGTGAATTCTTGTTTGAAAATGTAACAATTTCCAACAATAATTACACGCTGGTCTTTGATTTACTTACTGTGCCAAGCATCGCACATGAGTAACTCTGCTTTATTCCACCCACAATGCGGTTACGGTTCAGAAATCAGTTTGTCACAGACTGCACGAAGACATTAATAGCTAAAGCCAAACTTGATGATCCAAGTTCCTCTTTTTTTTTTATCACGGTCCAAGGCTGACTACACCTTTAAAGCAGAGCAGCATCAATGTTAGACACGAAAGTGCAGAAGTGTTTGAAAACGCCACTAGTTTAATTTTATACTTTTCTTGAGACAAAACCTGCAGAGAAACTGCGAGTCCACAAAATCACATTTTAAACCCAACTTTGATCTTTATTTAAAATGGACCACTATGATCTCCAAAAAGTTTCTGAAATAGGAATAAGTAAAAATATATTTAATACTTCAACTTCCTTCCCCCTTTTTGAAAGGTCTCTAACATTCCTGCAAACCCACGTGCCTTAGGAAAGCAGCAGTGAACATTTAGTTGTCACAGAGATGTGTCTGGTTTGGTTTTTTGCTAACTCAAGTCTCCAAACAAAGATCACAAAACCCCACAAAGACACGTCATTTGAGCTCTGTTTCAACAATAACGACTTCAGTACACACCCTGCTTTTTGTTTCAACACGAAAGAACTTTAAATAGATTAACTCTTCTCTGCAGTGAGCTCACTTCTGGTACTGAATACATCGATACAGAGATACGAATCATGTAACACAGTAGGAGGTCATTCAGTGTAAGCTGTACGAGCGCCTCACGTGGATTCAACAAAAGGAATAACACCAGCAGTTATTCCTTGTAAGAAAACCGAACACGGACAGTGTTAACATCAAGAATTAATTAACTTCTCCTCCTAAATTGCACATTCCCAACAACCAGGATGAAGTACATCACTGCCTTTTAACAGAATCACTGTGTCAAAGTGCTCCTGCCTGATGACATATAAAGTCATTTCACAGCTCCTTCATATGTTACCTCATCAGTGAAAACATTTACTTCAAAATATTCATAAAAGCAAGAGACATTCTCATTATCATCATATTGTATGACACAAAACTAAGCAAGATAACTGCAAAATCCTCTTTTTATGTCTTCTGCTATTTTTTAGGGTATTTGGCATAGGCACTTGGTAAAAGTTATTACGTGTGTCTGCTCCCAACAAGTACCACACAAGTTAGATAAGGTACAAAAAGTTTAAGACTACAAGTATCGAACCCAAGAGATACGCAGATGCACAGCACTTCACTGAAGGTGATCTGTTCCACAGAATTTAAAACACGTCCTTAAATATGAAAGCAGATGTGCCTCACTGTTCTTCTTTCCACTGGTACATTTATAAATATCCTAGTATGCAGTTAACTTATAAAGTGTAAAAAATCTAGGTAAGTTCTCACGTCTATTTACTCTTATTATGATTTAACAGTAAAACCATATGAAATATTTGAAATTCACAGTACACATATAAAGCATCATATTATTGTGTATTAAAAAATAAGCTTAAGACCAAGAAAGCAGCTTGAAGCAATTTACAATATATCCTCCAACAACAACAACAAAAAATCATTAAAAAGTGCTTTTATAATAATCATAGTTTTTCAACCAGCAAAGTAAACATAGTGTTAGACCGATTCCCAGACACCGGCCCTGGCACAGCACACACAGCAGACGCAGCCCAGGCGCCGTCCGTACTGCCTGGTGCGCAGGTACGCGCCTGGGATCTGCCTTCTGTTCATGGCGATAGTAGCTGCACTTTCATTCATCGTGGTAGGATCTCTACAAAACCATTACAGTGCAAATGAACCCAAGCACCTCGTGCACTTGGAAAGGGGGCTGGAAAAGACTGGGATGGGATTGGGCTGGAATGAGAGAACCTCGAGACTAATAGAAGCTCATTGGACGGCTGATATTGATATGTAAAGGTGAGCAAGAAAAGCAACTGAGTTTCTCACATCCAAACTGAAATCAGTCTAGCGCTATTAAATGGATTAATTGTCAGTGATTTATATAATTTTTATACAAAATACAAAAGCATAAAATATATTTCATTCATTAACATGATATGAGTACCAGGTCTGTATGTTACCACAGATTACTTTTTTTCTTGCAGCAGGGACATTCTTCTTGCTTGGCTGCACAGTGATCACACAGTATGTAATGTTGACACGGAGTCAGGACAATGCTACGATCACCTTCTTGACATACCACACACTTCTTTGACTGAAGCTGAAAAATCACCTGTAAGATGATTACTGCACTCAGTAAAAGGATTCCACACTGTACAGTTGTGTTTTAGCCATTTTATGCTTAGCTGTCCTGGAAAAAACTCTATCAACACAAAATAATGTCTTTTGTATGATGAATAACCAAGCTGAGGGTTGTAAGGTCTGAGCATGCACAACCATTACAACAGCAGCTGGAGGAGTACAGATGCACTTAGACAAGAAAATATCTAGGCTAGCGCTTCTGGACTGCAGCTTTTCAGCACCACTGGGATAAGTGATGCAAAGCAAGAAAAGAACAATGGAGAAGTCAGCCTTCCTTTTTACTATCGTGTACTTCCTTGTTTCGACATTTCCAAGTACTGTTACATTTTTTTAGGTTGTCAGAGGTGTTTGCATTAAGACAAAATGGAAGCTTCCCAGATATGCTATACTTTGAACAAAGCTACAGGGACAGACTTTGGAGACATCTATTTGCATCCTCCCCAGTGTAGTAAGCCATGTCAACCTTATTAAGGGACAGGAAGAAGTGAAAGACATCTAAAAGCTATATTAATTTTTGAGAGAGCCATCTTCAGGTTAAGAGAAGCAGCACTAAGACAGCAACTTTCTCCTGGACGGAAGAGAGAGGTGAGAAGAGGCCACAGTGGTAAAGCAAACCTGAGAAGCTGAGCAGTGTAAAGGCTGGTAATTGTTCTGAACAGCCCAGTCTGACTGAGATGACTCCTGTCCCAGGACCTAATGACTTTGTTCAGATAGGAGATTCCAGGACTGTTCTGCTTCTATTTAAAATCTTACATTTTGGCAGAACCTAAGTTTGGATTTTAGAGAAGGTGGAATGCAGCATTACGGTCACTAATGTGACTAAGGAATCAAAGCAACTGACACGAGGAGAGTCTGAAAGAAGAGAGGGTATCTTATCAATGTGTATAAATACATTGTGGGAGGAAGTAAAAAAAAGATACAGTCTCCTCTTGATGATACCCAGTGAAAGAGGCAACAGGCACAAATGATAAGGGCAGGAAATCCCACTTTTACAGTGAGGGTGGTCAAACACTGGACACGGTTGCCCACAGAGGTTGCAGCATCTCCATGCTTGAAGATATTCAAAACACTTCTGGGCCGGGCTGTAACAATCTGCTCAGGCTGACCCTGTTTGAGTGGTGCATTGGACCAGATGATCTCCAGAGGTCCCGTCGATTGCCAGTGATTCTATGCTCCAAGTCTGTACTGGCCTCTCTGACTATACAAACTCCTAGAGCAGAACCTCACCACCTACATTCTAAACAAGTGAATAATGTGTGATTGTTTACATTTCTTTACTACAGCTGTTTTAATTTATTTAGGCAGTGGCTGAAATATTGGCAATTTAAGCTTTTTCAGAATTTATTTATTTTTGATCACCCTCAGAACCCTCATGAATTGCTTGTCATTCATTCTGATAGCTGACCAAAATGAGAAGAATCTGTCAGGCTGAGAACTCCGAACAGCACGTAATCCAGAAGGGAAGACTTAACATTCAGATCAGCGATGCTCTCTGAAATTAACCTGGCATAAGCATCTCACTGAAGCTTACTGAGCCGTCAGTTTTAGTTAAGCAAAAATAGTTACACAGATGAAGAAACTCACCTCATCTATTGTTCCTAAGTCTAAGTGCAGCCGGCTTTGTAAGGAGCGAAGCTTTGGCAAGGATATTTTTTCTATGTCTCCATAGTTTTCCATGTAAGGTAACGCAGTGGATAGGCAGGCAGCTAATTGCACCTTCAGCTTCTTTAATTTATTTTCCACTGCTTCCTTCTTCTGAAGAGCGAGTTGTTTGTCAGCAGATGCCACATCAGCACGTTCATTTGCTTCCTGAGCCTCTTTCTGCCACGCGTCACACGCCTGAGAGAAAACGATTTCCAGAATGTAAGAAAAAATATTTTTAAATTAAAGATGGAAGAGCAAATTCAAAAGCCTTCAAAGGTGCGGATCTCTAGTTTTAGACACCACAGTGTAATTGTGGTCAATTTAATGTTTTTCCTACTTATCCTACTGTCGCATTTATGGAGCTCTATGAACGGAACATGTGTTCAAATTTCAGTGTCAGGAGACATCAAAACCTGCCAGAACACAGCAGAGCTACTTTGCTCCTCCTTGTCACAGAGAATGTGATATGAGAGGAGGAAAAGGACTAGAGGAAATGCACCGGAATGGCAATTGACAAGAGCCTCAGTCTGACTGCTGAGATGGCTGAATATCATCCAGGCACAACACGCAGCCAGAGCTGCTGGCAAGCCTTTTCTGTGTGTGCTTACCAATGGAAAGAGGTACAGGAGGGAACGTATGTCTTTAGTTACTTTACACTGAGATACACTGCTGTTCAGCAGTGAAGGGTCTGCTTCCTTTATGCTCATTTGGGAGATGGAAAAAACATCATTCATGGTCAATTCACTTGATAGACTGTAAAAAAACTCTGGGTTCAAGGATAACAAAACATCTAAAATGGAAAAACAGTTGGAGGCGCCTGTTTATTAAATACAGAGAAAACGTAATACTACCACGAATGAATGTACCTGTTTTACTTGTTGCCAAGATTCTTCCCACTGTTTCAGTTTTCTCTTGGCATCATCAAGTTCCTGTCTGACTCGAGTCAGTTCGTTCCCACTGCTGTTTGGACTTACTGGGGGGGCAGTGCCACTGCTTAGAACTGGGGATGGGCTGGGAGAGAAATTCCCAGCTACGAAGTCCCACATGCTCCCTGTAACACCATTTAAACCTGTAACACAAAAAAATCACGTCTGCACACCCTGCTGCAGAATGTTTCACGTGCAGAACTACGTAAACGCACCGCAAATGCAAAACTTACACTTCTACCTGCAAGACTCATCATTTTACTGACTTCAGAAATGGAAAAGTCTGGAAAATATTCGTAATTTTGGAGCACTTCAGGAAACTTACCTCATGCTTTTCTCTTGCTGCTTTTAAAAGAGAGCACAGTCCGCAAAAGAAGAAATGGTGGGGACATATTCATACACAAAAACCTCTGCTCCCAGCAGTTCACACATCATTTTAGTTCTTCCTTTCTCTGTTTTCCATTTTCCATTAACAAAACCCGTAGCTGAAACGTGTTCTTGCTGCCTACTCTATCTCCCCCTTTCAAATGCCTCTCAAAGGAAATATCTCCTCTTCCAAGAACATTTTTTGTCTTCACTAGGAAGGAAAAGTTAACTCCTTGAACCCTCTCCCACAGACCTCATTTAACACCACTGTCACCAATGTTAACAATTACAGTAGCTGGGCTTTGTCTTCCGGATCAAGTCATGGGAAATCTGCAAAGCCTTGAGCCAAACCCTCCTCACCTGCCATCGATCCCCCTCCTAAAACACAGCAGTGCAGCCTGCGGCCCACTTACCTAAAGAGTTGTGAGACGAGGCGGAGGTGCCCAATATATTCTGCTCTGACTTCAAAGGCTGAGGCTGCTGTTGGTGAGGGACCATAGTGGATGAAACAAAAGACTGAGAAAGTGATTGTGAAAGAGAATTGAGTGGAGAGGTTGAAAGGGATGATGATGAATGTAAAGAGGAGGAACGAACAAGAGAACCTGGAATATTGACAGGTGCTGAACTTTCCAGTAATCTTTTACCTAAGCACGCACAAAAGAACAAAAATAAAGATTAGTTCCAAAGCAGCACACAGCTCTGCAAGCATTCTTCTTAAAAACCTACCATTTAAAATTAAGCTGTATATTCCAATACCTGCCATTAATAAAGAAAGTATGATTTAGCTGCTACTGTAAAAACTACTTTAAAATGGAACACTTAGAAGCAGCGCCATCATCTGCAGCTACAGAGGAAAACGTAATTCAGACCAGGTTATCTGACTTACAAATGTTTACAGCCAACCAAAGCAAGTGGAAGAACTGACTGGAACTTCAAGGAGTACGAGAAAAATTGTTTTCTATTTTAATACATAAACCAGAGTTGAGAAAGTGAGACTACATACCTTGAAAATATTTTACTGCATAACAGTCAGAAATACCTCAAGCTCTTTCTTCTACGTAGCTTTGTTCAGTGATTTTAAATGTCAAATGTACTTAACACTACAAAAACTACGTTTGAAACAAAGTAATAAATAATATAATCAAACCAACATATTGCTCATAGTTTTCCAAAATAATGGTAATAATAGAAGTAAGGTGTCTTCAGAATGGATGCTAAATGATGCAGTTACTTGAATAACTGTGAGCAGATGCATTGGATTTTCCCAATCAGGAAACAGTTTGATATTTACTGTAAAGATTGTAATCAATTTTGAATAGCAATAAAAATGTCATCACCTTTTCCTTGAAGAAAATAAAGTGGTCGAGTTATACTCAACAGTATGTGTGTATTTTTTATATATATGTATATATGTATATATACATACACAAAAATAGTCATTATTATGGTTTTCTGTTTTTGCTTAAAACTGATGAGTTTATGTCAGAGAAAACATCACTCCTTTTAGAAATATTAAAGCAAAAGAAGAAAGGAATGCTCATTGTAAGCTGCACTGCACCAATGTCTGCAAAAATATGTCATGGAATACTCAGGCAGTGTTGGCAAAGTCAGCCTCCTGAGCAACTATCTGAGGAAGATACAGGACAGACCGGAGCTGTACATGACATAGCAAACAATACACCTACACCTCTGTCTGCAGGAGCAACACAGAAAAGGCAGTTTAGTTCCAGAATCTGGCCCAGTAAGAACTCTCATAAATTTTAAGAGCCAAAGTAAAGATCCCAAGCAAACACTGTATGGAGTTGTAACAGTGCCATCTCTTTTCTAGTACCTGAATTATTCCTCACATCCACCTGGCATTTGCCCAACGCAATCAGCACTGAGTAGCAAGGCTGTGGGTGAGGACAGGCCAGCGCCGCCCCATGCTGGCCACAGCCATTCCCAGCCACCCGCAGTGCAGAGCTGCTGCAGCACGGCCAAACCCATCAGCACTGGTGGTGCTTCTTTCTGGGAAAAGGCATCTAGGAGGGCAAAAAGCTGCAAAGCAGCAAGGAGTGACAAAAAAGGTATAAGAAACAGCCCTGCAAACACCGATGTCAGTGAAGAAAGAGCAGGAGGAGGTGCTCCAGGTACCAGAGCAGAGATTGCTTGCAGCCTGTGGCCAGGATATTCTATAAATGCATCAGGACATTCTATAAATGTATGTAAGCCAGTCCTTCCATCAGCTATTCTGCCCATGGCCCCACGGGCACGCCTAAAACACTTCTTTAATAGACCGACCCGTTCCAAAAGAGGGACAGGATGACAGCAGGCTAACCTGCCTCCATCTCAGAACTAAACAGAAAGAACACAACTGAGAACTTTTCTCCACAGTCACTGTTGTCTGCAACAACTGTGAAGAGTAAACACTTAGAAAGGTAAATAAAATTACTCTCACTGATACGTAGTTTGATTTTAGAATCTGAACCCCTTACTTGCTAATCCCAGGTCGCTGCCTTCTTGATCTTCCAGCTCTCTATTTATGGATGCAACATTCACGCCGTTGAAATGTATATCTAAAGCTGAACCTGTTGAACAAAGCACTGTGTTAGTGAATTACCCATATAACTATCATGATGCTGAAATGAGGAAACTGATTATTTTTATTAACATTTCCATCATAAAAATCTTTAATGTCTAGATCATATCTAACAGCACGCAGCACCACCCACCAGCCAAAGTGTGTTCCAATTAACACTAATAATTTCCTAACTGGGATGATTCTGATGAATAGCCATACTGTCAATACAGCTGACATGAGAACCACCTGCTGTGCTGGACAGGATGCCCAGGAAATGATGTTCCTCTGCCCCATCTTGCACTTCTCACCTGGCACCTTGCACAGTTTTCTCTGTCCTTTCTTTTTCTCCCTCTTACATTTCCGTTTCCTCTGTAAATGACATTCACCATTGTGCTCCATCAGCAGCGGAGCCCACCCATCACTCTTTGTGCATGTAAACCCTTCTCAGCATGTTTGTGCAACAACACCATACACATGAATGAGATGCTTCTTTCTTTTCTTGTGTTGTTTCTTTTTCACTAGAACAAAAGCAGGCTATTCACACCATCTCCATTGTCTGACAGGAGCAGCTTGCAGTAACATACCTTCTTCTGCTCCATCATTCCTCAGTGTTCAGTGCACCACCTAAGCCGCAGTGTTAGGTGCTAGCTCTATCTGATTGGCACGCTCATTCTCAGCTCCCCTTCTTTTCTTCAGCTCCTGAGGACAATTACTCAGCCAGCAAACAGAAAAAACTTAGAGCTCCCCATGAATCGATGATGAAGGGACAAAGAAAAGGCTTCAGACCTCACTGTCTGACAAAGCTTCCTCAGTTCTTGCTAACAGAACTCCCGCATTTCCCATAATCCTTTATCCAAATCCGTTCATCCTCTTTTCCCATTACCACCTACCGCCTTCTCCTCCTGCAGCTCCTTCACTTTGTAACAGCTCCCCAGTGCACCAATTTCTACAAGAACATTACAGATTTGTTCCACGAGAGCGTTTTAATTTTTGCTCTATTCAAGTTACATACAGCACTTCATTTTCATCCTGTTCATTGCCATCCTGTATATCCACAAAGTAGAACTCTGGAGAAATAACTTACGCCTATGAAATTTCTTTGGGGAAAAAACCCACAAAAGCTACAGTTACAGAAGGTACCTTAACTTACACTTCCATGAGACAGGGACGCAATGACCCACCTCCACATAACAAAAACAGCATCCTGAAAACTATTTCAGAAAGAGAGCTGAAGACAGCAGAGACGAATTTTACCTCAGAAGAATCACGAGTCTCTTAAGCTCAGTAACAGAATGACAAAAGGACAGAAGAAACAGCATGTAACAGCTTAAACGACTTTGCAACACTTGTTCTGCATGTCATTGTAGTATATAGTTTTAAAGTTATACTGAATCAGCACCACATCAAGAACGTGGAAATCAGACCTTGGATTTCACTGTTACATTAGCTCCTTGTTCTGGCCAACCAGCACATACCTACTCCAAAAGCACTCTTCATCTTGACAAAACATCTATTTCCACAGCAGTAACTGTAAGCACTGACATTGTATTATTTGCAAAGAACAAAAACTAAAAATCTGCTCATTGATTCTGACGACTAAAAATAATTTTACGTTTATGTTTCAGCACACAGCTCATCCCACAGACCTTCATAGGAAAGCAGGGTATCTACTTGTGAGACTGGAGAAAAATATCTGCCATTTAATACCCTGCACAGATTTCTTTCAAAAAAAAGAGGAGAAGAGGAAATGCCTACCTTACCATTGCTAAGTGCTGACTCACTGCCTGCAGTCTCCTGCTCTCTGGCACGCACTGATTTAAACACAGAAACCTTCAAGCACACCAGCTAATCACAGCACACCCCTGCTCATGTGACTGACACCACAGGCTGCAAAATACAATGTCCTTCAAATCACATTTCCTGATACAGCCTCCTGAAAAAATCATGTTTACTGTAGAAGTGCCACATATTTCAACAAGTCTGTGCATAATGCTAATTAACAGGGACCAGCTGATACACTGTATGTCAGGATGACGCTTGGAGGGATAGAAAAGGGCTGTCTGAAAGGGCTGCCAGAAACCACATGGAGTTAACAAAGCCAGATAAAGGAATGCTGCACCTGGGATAGAATAATCCCTTATAATAGTACAGGCTGGGGAACCAAATGACCAGAAAGCAGTTTTGCAGAAAAAGAGCTAGGAATGCTAACAAACAATGCATCCAGCACGTTCTGGGGGAAGTAAAAGCAGCTGGCCTGCATTAGTAACAGGGCAGCCAGCAGGCTGAGGGGAACGACTGCTCTCCAGCACCTGCGAGACCACAGCAAGAGCACCTTGACCCGTTTTGGGTTTCTCCATGCAAGAAAGACATTTACATGCTGGAGTGTGTCCAGGGCCTCGTATCTGGATGGTTAGGGGACTGAAGCACATAATATACAAAGACTCAAACTCTCACACTTTGTATTCCTGAAGTGATTCAGTTGATCTGTCAAAGCATTTGGGAATTCAAGCAGGTGAATCACCAACAGCATGAAATGTTTGATACGTGTGTTCAAAAACTGATTTATTGACAGAAGGAGATGAACATACAGTGTGCTCTGTTCAGCCTACAGTGACGCTGTGTAAAAAGTACACAGCAGTTCAGAAGACAACACTACATAATCAGTGTACATTAGGTGTGTATTTCCTTTCGGAGAACATCCTAAACCATGGGGTTTCAAGTTGTTGTAGTGCTCTGTGTTGCCATGCGAATAAACCCTGTCAGGCTGATATTTAACACAGCGTTGGGCATACAGCAGTGCCTGGAGTGCTGTGTCCAGTTCTGGGCTGCTCAGTACAAGAGAAATGCTGGAGAGAAACCAGCAAAGGGCCAATAAGACAACTAAGGAACTGCAGAATGCAGCTCTGGGTAAGCCTCCTTAGAATAAAGATGTCTGTATCCCTCTATTTGCTGAGGATACCCTCGCACCAAGTGTCAGGTTATTCTTGGAGTGAGGATGTAATTATTTAATAATAAACAGAACAGCACAATATGACATGACTGCCTACTGGTGACTGCATGAATTTAGTGTCGAAGTTCTCCCCTTTGTTATTAACAACTTGGATAGAAAACCAGTGTCTAATTGTTATTTAAACATCTATCTCCATTTAACATTTTCCACATAAAAAGCCTTGCTGGTTGGAACCAAGGGAAAGGCTCTGGGTTAGTGACGAGGATTTCTGAATTGGGTATTTCCTGAATCTGTCTTGTGTATCCAGAAAAAAGGGTTCCTCCTCTTTGTGTCCTTTCAGGTCTGGTGCACATAAGGGGAACAAAAAAATGATTCTGTCCCTGAATGACCAATAAGAAGACTGGAAAACAGACAGCCAAGAAGAATCTCCCATCTTCCTGCAAAGACAGTAAAAGCTCTAACTGCACCTGCTAAAGTAACCTCAAAGAGAAAGAAGTCAAATCTCAGCCCACCAACACAAGCTGAGGAGACATCGCTTCTGTTTCTAGGAAGGCGGTCAGATGCACTATGAAGGTTTTACACATTCTTAAAATCACTGGCCACTAACAATGAGATATTCCATTTTAAATGTCCCATTTACTCATTCCTGTGCTTACACTGCAGAACTTATGAAAAACAATGATTTTTTGGGAAAATATTCAATT
The DNA here is from genome assembly GCA_016647715.1 of Pavo muticus. NCBI lineage: Eukaryota > Metazoa > Chordata > Aves > Galliformes > Phasianidae > Pavo > Pavo muticus. The sequence goes on from JACDJE010000168.1 coordinate 1,020,417, forward strand.
TAAAACTCAGATGTTGCTTTTCATTAGATACAATAAAGTTGAGTACATACAAATGTCTTTACCAATAAGCTGTTCTGAACCAACATTAAAATAAGGAGAACTTGAATAATGCAATAAACTACATACAATCAGACAGTGGATGTTAAGACTTACCTATAACTGATTCAACAGTGTTACCAGCAGAATAGAACGGCAGAGTTTGGGTACTGATAATAGAGACAGTTGTAGGAGATGAACTATCTGATCCAACACTGGAGGCCAGACTGGAAGTAATACTTGAAGCAAGTGGGTTAACCACTGAAAAAACACTGAGATGGCTCTGTTAAAAACAAACATGTATATTAGTGTATGTGTAAGCACATGAAATAAATACAGTGTAACTTCAGAAATAATTATTTTAGTTCAAACAGAAAGAAATCCAGAAGGAACCTCTAAACGAATGGATTAAGATCATTTTCCTTATCATTTCCCATGTGGTTGGATATTGCCACTGCATGAGGAAATTTCGCTTTCAGAGAAATACCTTCAAATGAGCTTTACAGTCAGTTATTCAGCTGAAGTCTGAAAACCCTTTTCAAAAGGAAAATATCTACTGAGCAATTATACCATTCATTATGCGTTTGTACACAAATTATATTCTAGACTTCATTGTCCTGCAAAGTTTCCCATTTAATCCAAATGCAGCTGGTGCATAAACTGATCTTCAGTTTAAACAGGGGAGAAACCAAACTGCACAGCACACACCTCTACTACTTCTTTCTAGCTGAACTCTTCTTTCACACAACTCGTAGAACACCCTGAGTCTGATGGGACCCACAAAGATCACCAAGTCTAACTGCTGGCTCTACAGAACACCACTCACAATTCAAATTGTATTTCTCAGAGCACTGTTCAAATACTTCTTGAAATCCAGCAGGCTTAGTGCTGTGACCACTGCCCTGGGGAGACTGTTCCAGTGCCTGACCGCCCTCATAGTGAAGAACCTTTCCCCAATGCCCAACCTGACCCTGCCTGGTCACTACTCCATGCCCTCCCCTCGGGTCCCACCACTGGTCACCAGAGAGATCAGTGCCTCCCTCTGCTCCTCTTGCGAGGAAGTTGCAGGCCACCATAAGAACTTCTCTCAGTCTCCTCTTCCCTAGGATCGAAAAAACCAAGAAACTTCAGCTGCTCTTCACACATCCTGCCTTCCAGACCCTTCACTGCAAAAATCACAGAATAGCTGAGGCTGGAAGGGACCTCTGGAGGTCACCTGATCCAACCCTCCTGCTCAAGCAGTGTATGGGAACTGCTGAGTCACGGCCTGAACCACTGATTGAGCACCTGGGGAAAGGACCAGTCAGCCCTGGGAGCACAGGTGAAGGCAATTCAGCTGTGTGACAGGAAGGGGTGGAGGCTGGCTGCACCTCTCTTAGACCCCATTTAAGGGCTGACTGACACTAAGGAAGGAGTTCTTCATGGAGATACCAAATTGGTGAAGCTTTCCTCTGCAAACCTAGAATCTTCTGATATGAGTGAGCAATGACTTTCATTCCTTTATAGCACCTCTCTATTGTGCTAGTCCTGTCATCACACCTTTGTTGTAATGCCTTTCCCATCGTATTGATCAGTCCATTTGCTACAAGCAGGGCCACTTAAAGTAGGCAGCCCAGGACTGTGTCCTGAGAGCTTCTAAATACCTCAAAGGAGGGTGACTCCATGGACTCTCTAGCCCAGTGCTCAGTCACTCCCACGGTAAAGCAGTTTCCTGGTCAGATGGAACCTGCTATGTTTCAATGTGTTCTTGTTACCTGCTGTCCTGCCACAGAAGACAAGTTTTCTTTAGACTGCTTTGCAAAGTACCACAGAACTGTGATACTGCTTTAATGAACTATCCAAAAAACCAAAGCATTACTGTTTAGCTTTAACAATACCTGCTTGTTGTCCTGTTCATTTTTTTTCTGTTGATTCTCAGCTGAGAAGCTTCGCTGTTTTGCCTGAAACAAGAAAAAATTAAGATATATATGATCTTAATGAGTCACTGATAAGAATACATAATTAGCTCACAAAGGGTCAGAGGCATCTCTGTAAAGATGTCTTAAAAAGAGGGTGACTGAATTTCCCTTGCTGCAGTTCCATAGTGAGAGTTAAAATTTAATGATCGTAGAGTAAATCAACATGGAAATTGAGCACATGGAAGTTAATACTAGCCCAAAAAATGAGCAGCCATGTAAGCACGATGGTAGACTGAAATAACGTGTTCCAAGTGCTTGCCAGCTGGTGCCTATTTCTCCAAGAGGCTGTTGGGATAGAAGCCTGGGTTAGCCCAAAGGTTCAGCTGAACTGCCTGCATTTTCTCTTTAAGTAATCCATGCTACAAATAGCAAACAAAAACATTTCAAATATAAAGGTGGATTTTAACACCATCTTACAATAAGGTGACTTTTAAAAGAAGTGAGACATTCCTAAATAAAAGGGAACTGTAAGCCCTTTCTCTTTGCCACTGTGTTCTTGCAGAACAAGATCAAAAGTGTTTCTGTTCTTTTCAAACCAGGAACTTTAAGCGATTTCCTGAATGGCAGTAAACTCTGCATGGTCCTCTGGCTCTTTATGATGAGTTACTTCTGCTGCCTTTGAAAAGTTCTGTTTGTTCTTTTTTCCCTTTGAGAGATTTCTAATGTCTCTTGTAGTGATAGGGAGCGTTCACTCAGACACAACTCTTCTCTTTATATGCCTCCCATTATTCTACATTATTTTTTCTTGGTTGCAAAGTCCATCATTGCCTCCTTTCCAGGCATGGCCAACGTGGCCAGTGAGAAGCAAGCATGACTTTTTTGTGGCTGAGATGCATGTTCTGCAGCAGCACACTACTCACTGATTTCCACCAATGTTATATTGTTTCTCAATTAATGCTGACTTACCACCAGAAAGCAGCCATTTATTTGGTACTGTTACTTCCATAACCCTTGATCTTGGATCATTTGATCACTACATTGGGAGCTGGAAATCTTACTTGTCAAAATAACCAGATCTCTAATTTACAGTCTGGCTGAACATCTACACCTAAGAAAGTCTCCATGCCTGGCGAACATCGCTGTAATGATTCTGCCATCACCTACAACACTTAATCATTTACAAAAACCTCTTCCTTTTGTTCCTTTTCTGTTTTTTATTTCTGCACTTCCCTGTGCATCTCAGAATATAGAAATCAATTCTGACAAATCAGTTTAGCAAGACGACTGATTAGTGTGGCTATAGCTAGTTTTAATGTGCCATTGGAGATCCTTTTTTAAAACAGTTCCTTTTTGACAATTACCACTATCACAGTAAAGAAAAACTTTCCTCTTTGATGTGCATCTCTTTGATGTATGCGTGGAAGACCCTGTACTGCATAAGGCATGGCCATATCCAGCTCCTCCTTGGTGGAGAACGCAATCAGGTCCCCATCTTCATCCTTATAATGCATTAGGTAAACCCTTGGCTGAGTTTTTCTCTCACCTGTCACCAGAGCTGCTACACATGCCTGAAAAACACCAGTCTTCCCTTCTCCCAGCTGTCCTGACCATTACCTGTTTTCTCCCTTCCCCTCCACCATAAGATTATAACTTCTCATCAACTTCAATTTCAGCAACCCTCCTTTGCTTCTAATGCCATAGATCTCTCTCTTCCTTTCTCAATCTCTCTTTAATCAAGAGGATCAAGGTATCCTATCACTCATCTGCCTCAGCAATGAACTTGTCTGAGAGGTAGCTGCATGTAGGAGAATAAACTGACACATGAAGTAAAGATTAGAACTCATAAATAGTCTCAACATCCAAAAATTAATGCATATTTTCACCATTACTTTTCAACAAAAAAAATAAAACTGAACCCTGCCAAATCTCTCCATGTTTGGGTTTCTTCACAGTTACCTCGTTCTGTTCTTGGCAGCATGGGCTTAAAAATGACCATCACATTTCTGCAAAATTAGGATTTACTGCATGCCAGCTGAGCTGCAGCCACAGCTCAGTGAGTGTTCTTAGTCTGTGACAAGCTGCACTTTGATGCAGTTTTTAGCTCGCTACAGGAAAGGATTCCTGACCTTGTTTAATATTAATAAAAATCACTGTAGATACAGGAGATAGAGAACGTTTTCTGCTTCATCTAATTAAGACTGTATTGATACTTCTAGACCCATACTATTCACATACCTGATCTTCTCGTTCAAAACCTGGTGCCTTTGGGTAGCTGGATGTTGGTGAGGAAACACCTGAAGTGCCAGACTCAGAACACAGAGCACCATTTGCTAATGATCTCTGTCTACAGAGAGGTCCGAGGGGTGACAGAGAACTACTGCTACCAGAACTTGATGTTACAGGTGGACTTGAAGAACAGGAAACCTGTAGGAGACAGAAAACAGGGTCTAATATATTCTGTAACACCTTTTATGTTTACAGCAATGTTCTCCCTTTGGAAAACAGTTAATTGAAATTATAAATTAATTTCACTCTTAATACATTGCTAAATTCAGCATATTTGCATGTATTTTTGGGATAAGCTGAAAAAAGTACCGGATGACAAAAGTAACTTGGAACTACTGTCATTTGTTTGTGCATAAAATGACTCAGGCAGAAATCACCCTTCTTAAAGGAAATTAATTTACAATAAGGGTATACCTGCTTTCTGACAGCAATATGAAGCTACGAGAAAGCAAGCCAGGAGTCTTAACAACTGCACTGTTTACTTGTAATTCCTTTGAAACATTACTTAACAATGTCCTTTTTTCTAGCTTCTAATCAAACAGGACAGACCAAAGCTGATGGAAACCTAGAAATGCAATTCTAGGAATAAATGTTTGTTTACCTATTGCTCTGCACTGCAAATGAGGTAAGAAAAAACTCAAGTCAGGAGAGAAAAGAGGAATTACTATCTCATTATTGTCCTGGTTTGGGCTGGAATAGAATTAGCTTTTTCCTAGCAGCTGGCACAGCACTGTGTTTGGATTTAAGCTGAAAATAACGCTGACAGCACACCGCTGCTTTAGCTGCTGAGCAGTTCTCACACTGAGCCACGGACTTTTCTGTTTCTTGTGCTGCCCCTGCTGAAGTGAGGAGGCTGGGGGTGCACAAGAAGCTGGGAGGGGCCAGAAGCAGGACAGCTGATGCAAACTGGCCAGAGGGATGTTCCACACCGTATGACAGCATGGTCAACAATAAAACTGCGGGGAATTGGCCAGGGCAGGAGGGGCTGCCACTGCTCAGGGACTGGCTGGGCATCAGTCCGTTGGTGGTGAGCAATTGCATTTTGCATCACTTGTTCTTTTCTGGTGTTTCTGTTTGTTTGTTGTTGTTTGGTGGTGGTGATTCTTTCTTTCTCTTTTCTCTTCCTCCCCACATCCCCAGTCAGTGGGCATGTGGTACTTAGCTGCCTGCCAGGTTAAACAACAACAGCCACCTTGCAGCAAATATTAAAAAAGATATCTATTCAAACTGATACTAAAATACAGATAAAAGAAAGTTCTGCAATACACCTTTCTAATTCCTGTCCCCCAGTCTTAACTGACAGAATTTTCTATTACAGAATACATTTACTACCCCGTGATCAAAAACCTTTCTGCTGCCAACACACTCCACACACTGAATCACTGTAAGAAGCTTTAAGTAAAGCATGGTTGGCTAAAACATCACTTATTAATAAATTAGGACAGAAAACAGGGGTGGGATCAAACAAGATCTTCCAAGAATGAAATGTTTCCTATAGGAAAAAAAAGACACAGGTAAGTTAAGCTGTCCTTTAGTTGTATCACTGATTAACAATGACACTCCTCGCTGCAGCATTCAGAGTAATTGCATCTTAAGACAAAAACAAGGGCAGAAAATACAAGTAATACATACTTAAGTCTGATTTGCAGAGCAGACATTCCATTTAAGTTTTCAAAACCAGTTAAATATTACTGCCTGACATTTACTAGAGCTTTGATTTTTTTCTCTTCTGGTGAAGTACAAAGAAATAAAAAAGGGATGCTTAAGAAATAAAATAATCATATATTGGCAGAGTGTACAGACTGATTGACACTTACATTCCCAGACTGCCCATTGTTACTAGTAACACTGTTGGTAGCATTAACACTGTTGCTCCATTCGCTTGTGATTCCTATGCTGTCTGTTGAAAACAGGTGAGCACCTGGCTTGACTGAAAAGTAACAACAGCATCGTCATTACTGGGTTGCTTTTGCTCCTTTTTCCCCCCTCTCTCCAGCCTAGAACCACTTCATAATAAAAAATGTAAAGAGAAACCTTTAAACAGTGTGAGTAACTTAAAAGGGAACATTAACCTTTGAGAAATTAACAAGTAATTGATTGTAACCTACATCCAATGTAAATCTAATGTAAATTACAATCAATCACTTGTTAATTTTAATACCAGAAAATTCATCTCAAAATAACTGAACAATGACTTCCCAATTTCCCCAAAGGCTCCTTTGTTAAGCTATGAAACATCTCAGATATTTGATTATTTTAATTTAACATCTTAAGGAGATTTCGTGTTCAAGTTTTACATACAAATGACAAGTTAACAGAAAATGTTTACTTTAGTAAGCCATTACATTTAATGATACTCCTCCCTGATAATTCATGCAAGCAGTATGTTGAAGTAAGGGAGTCAGGACTGAGAAGAAAATCCCTCAAACCCTGCAAGATCTTTTTCATCTCTCACAGCTCGTGCATTTCTGAAGGGGTAACTGAGCTACTACTTAGAAATCAGATATGAATGTTTCTTTAGTAGCCCTGCTAGAGTGTAGGGCTGTGCAAGCCATAGTCAGAAACAGGATGAGTGTGAGATACAGAGATACTTCTCTTCACTGGAGATAGTGCAGCTGAGGACTGTTTCTAATAGTGCAGTTTTTACTACTCTGCCTATTAACAGTAAGTAAGAGAAATACATTCAATTTGAAATGCTTGCTTCTACGATTCTATTTCTAATTCCTTCTAACAGCAAACATCATAATTTCTGGCCAGCTCCATGGAAGTTACAAACTCTACACTGTAAGCACTCCCCCAGCTTAACTATATTTCCACGGAGACCTCTAGATGTGCTTGGAGACCCACATGGTGGCCTCTCTCATGGGCATCACTGAAGCTCCTGAAAATCAGTCTTGGAGGAATAGTGAAATTCATCATGGTCTTAAGAAATGAGGAAGGAAAAAAAGAACAACAGGTCAGCTGATTGTGAAGAACTCACTGGGGGAAGACCAGGAAGACCACTATAGAGAACGTGTGCTTCCTCAAGCCAGCTCAACACAGAATGGTAGAAGCTGCTAAGGAATGTATGAATGGTGAGAAGGATTCTTCTATGGAACTAGGGCTGTAAGTAATGTAATAAACAGTTGTACATGTCTAGGCAAATGTGATATTCTGTACACTGACAATGCTTACAATCACAGAATCATAAGCAAAGTACTACTGAATCACAGAAGTCTGGAACTTTCCAAAATTGCTAGGGTCTCTAATCTCTCTTTTTAGCAGGTAAAATGTAAGCTGGCATCAGATCTTTGTTTTGAAGCTTACTACAGTAGTTCCAATAGGACAACTAGTGTGTTTACAAAGGTATACCTTTGCTAAGTCACGCTCAAAGAGTCGTAGGGACAAGCTGCATTTGTAAAGAAAACTTCCTGTTCTGCTGCTGCAAATTTGATGTACGTTCAGCAACCTCCCTTAACAGTGTGATATATTGGAAAAAATGGGACGGATTTCTAAAAAGTGACACCAGTTGCCATCTGTCCATTCAAATTAAGGATTTTAAGTCACTTCTGCTATAGGTGCTCAGAAATAGCACTGGTAGAAGAGGATCATTCTCCTACTCACTTTCACCGTGTGCAAACGCGCAGAAGGGGCCGCGCGGGCAGTAACCTGTCTGGCGCATATCGTTGCACTTCGTGGACTTGTAGATCTGAACAAAACACAAGTGCCATTAACTGAAGCATATTTCCCACAGAGCAATGAAACAGACAGCAAATTGAAAAACCTTTAAATGAAAAGTTCTTAACATTGAATAGCAATGTATTTAATATAGTTTTCTCAGAAAACTCAGCTCTTGCACTTTGTAAATCAAACACGAGCAGAATAGTAAGAAAATTAAACCTCCAACAAGAGAATCCTAACCTCATTCTGTCTAACAATAAATACTAACAATAGTATTTTAGCAAAGCATTGCTTAAATTGCTTTTGTTTTCCATGTGCATAGAAACAAGTCAAACACCAGTCGAAGTCATTTGCACCACTGTAAGAAGTTTACAGGAAAAATAAAGCACATACTAGAATGTCTTAAGAAAGTAAGCCAAACAATATGCTTTTTTTACACACTGCCTGCATTGCTGCACCCCTAATATTCAAATCTTGGTAACATTCAGATGTCTTTCTCTAACCTGACTGAGGCATGTGAGAACTGAAGTGACACTGACAGTTCAGGGCAGTAATCATGTGCAACTTACATCACAAGATCCAGGTGCAGCTTCCTGCTCTAACAGGATCTCGCTTGTCTTCGTATTTCACATGGCTTAGACAAAGCTGACATACTAGAACAATGTTTATACCAGAACAACACTAAGAACCCATTTGAAAGCACACAGATTCTTCTGATAATTAATTCCAAGAATTTGCAAATCTGTGGCAGATGGCAGTGGACCCCCAAGCTTTGGCAACAGAAATATAGAAATCATTTATTTTCCCTTACACACTGAGTGGGAGACAGAACGCCCACAGTGCACAGAAGCATCCACCTGAAGTGCACGCTTTATACACTGAGCAGTGGGACTCATCTTTCCACCAGTGTCACTGGGAGCTATCAAAGCATTGCACAACATGAAGGAGTAATTTGTGGACGCCATACCCAAACTAGGAAATGAAGCTGGATCCTTCTCTTACCTGTCCTCTGATTATTGGTGAATATAAAATCCCAACTCTGTATATCTTATGTTTATTATGCAGAAGGAAAAAGTAGCACTAACTTCCAGATGGTTTCAACAAAAGTAGCAGCTGGAAGTTGAGTCTTAATTTGTGGTCCTAAGCACAAAATCATTCCTAATCCTATGAGGTACCCAGGTGGTGAGAAATGCCTACTGATAAATACTACTATGGTAAGAAGTGACAATAGAGATAAAATCAAAGGACTGTAAGGGCCAGAGCTGGCACTGATTCTGGGACGGCCACATCATCCACACGTACCAATGTCACAAAACACAGCGAACACTAAGAACCAATTCATTACAGAAGCATTCAGCTATAGACAATAACACAGCTGCTATTTAGCAATGGGGGAATAAAGCTATTCCTAAATGAGATAACCATGAGATTTCTTCAAAGAACAGCCACTGAGCCAAAAGGTAACGAGAATATTCTTTATCTGAATCTGGTGAAGCGTGAGGACACAACATCCAACATAAAAAGATAAAGCTGGATAAAGTGAGTATGAATTCAACTTAAAGGACACAGAGAAGTAAGGCTGAATTAATGCCCTTCATTTCAAATCAGGAGGAGGAGAAATGAAGGCAAATGGTAACCACCATCACACAGACTAAATTTCATTGCAAACTGAGCAAAACGAGCACTTTGCATCCTCTAGTCAGAGGCTCAAAAGCTGTATGGAATTTCCATTCTAACCACACAGCTACAGCCAGAGCTGGAGCAAAGGGAAAGCATTACAGAGTACGATGTTGAATGAAACCTCCTTTGAGCAGAAGCATGTTGCTAGTTTCTGTGAAACTAAATGCTACAGCTAAAATGAAGTGAGGTGATAACCTATGACCACGAAGCTGCCTTGTGTACCAGCAGGAATTGTATTCAACACTTCAACAAAGGCAGTACAGCTAATGGAAATAAAGATGGACAAAGACTGAGGTGATACAGCTGACGTGGGAGCAAACTACCTTTGGTTCAGGGCCAGGAAATGAATTAGGCAATTGTTAAGTGAGAGTTTTTAAAGAAGTGGCATTTGGAACAACTGCAGTTGGCACATACTTCTAGTAAAACTGTCCTGTCAAAAGCACTTCATGTGGCTGAGGTATATTAGGTATAGCACCCATTAAGTTTGAGAAGAGCAAAACCAGCTGATTCAGACCACTGTGAGTCCACGAATTGTTCTGTCATAATTTAATTAAGGACAGAAAGAAATGGAATAAAATTAAAGGAACATTGGCAAAGGCCTGCCATGGCAGACCCACCCTAGAACTTTGATAAACCAAAGATTCTTCTCTAAAATGAAAAAGTGGTCATTCTAATAAGACATCAATAAGCTGTGTGGAAAGAGTAATTAATTCAGATAATGAAGATTATGACTATTACCAATGTTACGTCTCTGCTGTTAAATGGGTAGATGACAATGGGTGGTAAGAAGAAGGAAGGCAGCAGACAAAATTGGCATCACAGCTCAAGCCTCAGCCTTGTGACTTATTTTAGCATTTTCATTAATAGCTCTGTCATAAGCTACAGTATGACAGTTACACTAAGCAGGAAGACACTGTTATTACAGAAAAGGGCTGGAATATAACATGGAAGAAATTAGATAATCTGAAGTAAATCCATACTGTAAAATCTCTAGTAATCAGTAAGGACAGAGAAATTCTGGAGCAGCATCTCAGGACTGGAGATAGTAAACACCTACTTAAGATAAAGATGCAGATGGTCAACCTGATAGGGGACGTGATAAGGAGGAGTTTGAAAAAACCCTGAAGCCAATATTCTAGGAGTTTCTGTCAGAGTGGTTTGCTCTTGAGATTACTTCAGTAATCTTCGTAATTGGAAGAGAAAACAGCAATTACTTGAATGGCCTTTGCTTATAACTTACTAAGCTTTTAACTTCCTAAAGCAAGCAATATTCTGCTGTGAATTCTCTATGCCCGTTCAGAGGTCCCAAATCCCAAACAAATATCAAATACTGTACAGGTAGCTTCTTAAGTAACATGTCTTTTCAGTATCATGGGTTTTTTTTCCTCCATTAACTGGAAAATTTAATACTTTCCTAGTGCTGCAAAACATTCAAAGCTCAGCAGATAACGTGGCACTGCTCTCTTCCCCAGCACTTCATTTTTACACTCGATCATCCAGCAGAGTTACAATGAGTGTACCTATGGAGGAATCTAAATTCACATTCTTCTTCTGGAGCGTCTTACTTCAGCCAGTAGGAAGAGACATTGATCTTCCCACTTTCTCTGACCTATTCAGATTCTTGCAATTATTTGCAATACAGCTTTTAACAATGCTCAAAACTGTAATTTGTCCCAAGTTATCAGACAAGTGCAATTAGAACTGATTCTGAAAGTTAGGTAAAATTTATACCCAAATCTTATATATGGGCAATCAACATGAAAAAAAGGGTTTTCACGAGTCATGTGAAAAGTCAATCCAGCCATTAGATTGAAAGCATCCAAATGCTGCGGGGAATATTAATTCATTTTTTAGTAAGCAGTATAATAAAATATGATAAAATATAATAAAAATGCCTATCAGTGAAAACAAGAGCAGTAAAATAAATATTCTCAGCAAATTTTGCTTACACCAATAATTCAACTGCTGGAAGAGCTGCATGGCTTCTCTCTCCAAATGTTACGTATTCTTCACATGTACCATCTTTAGCAGATACTCAAGTACATCATAAATTTAAAATCACTCAAAGTAAGAAGAAGCTCATTTCTTACCTCGGGATGAAACTGCTGCTCTGTACGAGAATGACAGTACTGACAGCTATCCCCACTTTCACACCTTGAAGGTTCACCCCATTCATCTGCATGTTTTACACTGGGGCAAGGAGTAGACCTAGAAACAAATGATGCCCAGAGCATGTTTCTGTCTAATTCCTATCAGAAGACTCAAACAATTCCCCATTAAATTTGAGGAGCTTTGCTTCTGGGATCTGTATAATAAAGTTGTAAATTCTGAGAGAAAGCTAGCCTTTTGTCTCTGACAGAAGGAGGAGAAAGTAGGATTCTGGCTTTCTTCTGTCTGGTGACATTTATGGATATGGAAAGTCCTGAGACTATCAAGCAAAACCCATCAATTCTAAAGCCTACAGCACAGCATGATGGAACACCAAATAAATGAAGAAACCAACGTTTCAGAATGACAGGCTCACTCTAAAACTAAGTGAAGAGATGCATTAAAGTTTGGTCCTAAGAGCACTGCTCAGAAACGGAAAGTCTGGGGAGTGAGAACAGAAGAAAGCCAGAAATTATAACTGGTCTTTTCCCAACAAAGGCGTCACCTGGTGATCCTTGATTTTCACTAAAAATTCTAGTTTTCATTCTTCACAGGGAAAACAGAACATTTTTTATTACCATTTCATGTTTTTATTCCTCAGCAGCGACTGAGCATTCTGAGCAGCTGATTTTTTTCCACAAAAAAATAAAATAAATAGCAAGGCTACTGGGAAAGAGATGCTTTATCCCATTGGGAATACCCATAGCACAAGAGCCCAAACAAACCAGTCCATTAACAACTGACCAAGAAGTGCATTCCAAATATTTACCTGTATTTGAACGCTCTGGGATTCCGCCTCCTGTCCCGGCTGTTGTGGTAGTGCGGACACGCGTAGCCCTGGCGGCAGAGCCGGGGCGGCTTTGTGCACTGCTCTGTCTTGTAGCCAGCCAGTACAAAATTCGTGTCTGCAAACAGGTCAACAGTTAAGAGAAATAAGCAACTAAATGCTGTATCCCCAGTGCCCTGATTAGGAATCACACTGCTTTGTAAAACAAAGTCATGAATCACAGACTCATCCACCCCTATAAACCTAGATAAGATCAGCATTTTCTGAAATGCAAGTCCAACTTTCATGCAAAGAAATCTCCTATAGCAACTGCATAATGAAGTCCACAAATACAGAACTACCAACCTTGCTAGAGAAACTGTCCAGAAATTCTCTTTGTATCTATTCAACACTTTGGAAATGAAAACCTGAAGCAATACTACTCATTTTAGTAAGACAAACACTGAAACCATTTCAAGTTTTATATCTGCATCTTTTCTTAAGTTCAGTGCTGACAGGCCTTATTTCACCAAATCTTCTGTCAGTCATGATAAGGCACACTAACACTAGCCACTACATCTTCCTGGACAAATTCTAGAGCCTCGTCTCATCTTCTGCCTCTTTATCTACACCTGGTGCCAGGAAGGAGGAATTGGGACATGAAAAAGGTTCTGTCTAGAAACTGAAAAAGACAGAAAAACAACAGAGCAAGCAAATAAATTAGAAGGTAAAATTTGGCTAATCGTCAGCATGGCTTTGTGAACAGTGAAGTACACCAAACCAAGCTAATTCCTTCCTAAGGTACGAATATCATAAAACTATCTTCCTTGAATTGCTTACAGACAGTATCCTCACGTCACCTCTTCCTGTGTTACTGTCCATGCAGGAAGTTTTGAAAGTAATTGTATCCTGCAATCTTCTCCACAGTAACTTTTGGACAAGAGCTCTAACAATATGCAACTGGTACCAACATCTTTGGCAGTGTAAGAAGCAAGTGAAAACCAAACTTGAAAGTCCTAAGAAGACCAAGACAATTGGTTTTAAGCAATCTCATGTAATGCTTTCAAGGCACTCACATCTGAATACTCTCCTCCAATTTTCTACTTAACATTCTACTTCATTCCTGGCAGTCAATCTCAGCAAAGAACAAAGGTTTGTTAACTATTCAATTAATGACTTAAAAATGAAGACTCTGATCATTATTACCACTTAGCACAAGACAGAGCTCCCACTGACTTGTGTGAATAATTTTCCAATTGATACAGATTAGCAGTACTTGTATTAACTAAGCTGAGACAAATTAAACATTTTCAAAACATTTTCAATTTAAATCTCAATACAAACGTGACAGACTGTACAAAACTGTTCACAAATACCTTTATTACTTACAGAAACCATTTTTTTTACTCTATTACAAAAAAGACTTCTGAATATCTCCCAAGTTTAGACCCCGGATCAACAAATTGGATCAAACACCATCAAAGAAACAGAGAAAGGAGACAGGGTCACGTTACCCTGCCATCTTGGATCTTCACTAAGGATCTTCTCAATCATTGCTTGACTTGCTAAATTCCCTGGTTGCAGATCTGGAATGCCTTCACCACATCCTAGCTGCCCATTCTGTAAAGTTTCCTGTGCCTGAAGTTCTCTGGAATGGGGAAAGAAAATAACACTGCAAAACTGTATAGCTACAGTAACCCTATCTGTCCTACAAAACACCTTGTCCTATTCTATCAAAAATTTACCATTTAGTCTAGATTCTAACAAATCTACATTGGAATAAAAAAGCAAGCAGACGGACATAAGGAATAACCACGTCAGGCTAATCAAAGAGAACATGCGAAGGAATGCTGGCATTGCGTATACAGCCAGTGCTTGTACCAGCAGTGTACCTCAGTGTGCTGACATTCTGCACACGTTATTCATTACTAATATTCTACCTCCACATATGACACGGTAGAAGTAAAAGAAGTAACAGAAGTTACAAGAAGTACTTTTGGCTCACTGCACCATTTTGCAAGAGAAGTATAGCAGGACAACAGGGTGATCCAGCAGCAAATTATCATCATTGGGTAGAGCATCTCTTCTGCAAATATTTATAACTTTTTTTCAAGCAAGCAATGCAAGCTTGGTGAACAATCAGAATGACCACTACTTAACTAAAGCTTGTTGTATTAGTGCTAAGAAATCTCCTTCAAAAACCCGAGACAATTTTATTACACCCGTTTTACAAAATCGAGCTGCACAGTTTCAGCAATGACAAATCAGTGAAATGGATGTAAAAAATAAAAAAGAAAGAGAGAGATGATGCAGCATAACTGTATTAGGCAGACTTTGAAGCAATGGAGAAACAAGGTGAGGAAGCAATCACCAGAGGTGGATCTACAGCAGTCAATCCTCACGAGAATCAAAAGCCCCTACTGCTTTATCTAGGCACAGACAGTCCAGGAGCTTATCTTCTATTCCAAAATACTCCTGCTCCAAGAATCTCTGAAGAGGGGCTTGATGGTTGACAATGGAAATAGTTATTGTATAATTTACACATCAAGAACTTCCCTGCTCTGTAGTATCTTCCAAGAAAAAGAAAAATCCCTAAGAGGATGGGAAAACGTGACAAACTCAATGACAAGACAAGAACCGTTTATCAAAAGAAATCTTTTACAGAGCCAAGGGATGTGCAGGAAGGAAAACAGACACTGTTCCCAAAGAATGCTTTGTCTTTAAGGTGGAGGTGAGAAGAACAAGGCTCTTAGCCGAAATAAAGTTAATGCCTATATCAACGATTCTACTATAACTTCTTTGCTCTGCTTACAATGAAAACCCCTAGTATTGGTGGACATATTAGAGCAAAACTACCACTAAACATTGTTTGGGCTTCCTCATGAATGCTAGATATTTGAAATCAGGAGAAGCAATGGCACATGACCATTCTTCACAAACACCAAAGCCTACTTTAGGTTCAAGCTGTTAAAATATAGACTCCTATTATGAGCATCTCCAGTTCTGCATGCAGCCAGCCATAATAAACAACTATGTAACATTTAGAGTACAGAGCTTGGTTTCAGTATTGCCATACATTGGTTCCTCATTCTAATACATTACACAATTATAGAATGTATTGAGTTGGAAGGGAGCCACAATGATCCTAACATCCAGTCTAAATCTCCCCTGATGTAGCTTCATGCCCTTCCCTCAGGTCCTGCTGCTGAACACCAAAGAGAAGAGATCAGCCCCTGCCCCTCATGAGGGTGCTGAAGGCCACCACGGGTCTCCCTTCAGCTTTCTCTAGGCTGAACAAATCAAGCAACTTCAGCTGCTCCTCGTATGTCTTGCCCTCTAATTCTAAAAGTTTACGTAGATGCTGAGTATTCTACATTCTGACTGACATGGAATCATGTTGCATATACTGCATGAAGAGAGTTAACAAAAAAGTGGGCAGAAATCTTGTAGAAAGCATCAGCTATGTGACGGAGGAGTCTTCTGTTAAGAAAAGCTCTGCACAGCTGAACAGTATGTGAACAGGCAATGCAGCAGTGAATTCTGGGGCAAAGTATGGATTTTGGATGGAACAATTAAGAAACTACTACAAAAGGCACTACTTTCACTGAATTCACTGTAGAAAGGTAAGTTGAAAGGGACCTACAACATCCCAATGTATGATTGGGAACAATGGTTGACAAGAGAGATAATACAACATTGCAGCCATACCACCTCAGATAAGGTTTATTCTAAGGATTCAAAAATCCTGTTTCCAACAGTGGCCAACAGCAGATGCCAAGGGAAGAGTATAAGAACAGAGCAAGTATAAAGTGATATATAGTGGTATCTCCCCAGAATGCTCTCCCACTGTCCAGAGAGATATTTCTCAACTCCCAGGGCTCCAAAGCTCACTAGTAATTGCTATCCCTTCCTACCAAGTGCACATATACTGCTTTCTGTAACAAAGCTCCTCTTCTACCTACATATAATACCTCTTCAGAACAGGCTTATCGCCCAGTTTAGGCCACAACTAAAACTCACTTGTGCCACTCACCAAGTACCTTCTTTTGGCAGTAACTTGCTCACACATTAGAGAGGCAGAAAATAATACTGATATTACATACACGGAAAAAAAAGGCAGAAAGCAAAATGTCAAACACAAGTTCAGAACCTGAAAAACGGCATAACAGTTATAAATGCATAAATGTAAAAATGACATACAAATGTACAAGGCATACATGACACAGGACAGAATATCTGGCCTTTCATTAGTCCTAAGAATTACATATACGGCTCTTCAAACTGCAAGTTACAAAATGCTAGTGTTTGTATTTCCTAGCATGCTTACAGCTGCTATCTTGATGCACAGTAAAATGCATTCTTACATTCCGTAGTTACAGATGAAATCATGTTTTTCATGCAAGGCACGCTACAACTTACGCTGCAGTTGTAACAGACACGGTATTTCCTGCTCAACAGGCAGCAGAATTTGAAGCATAGACTACCTTATGTCATACACTGGAGGTCTAAGGTCATGCGGCCCATGAGCAAAGGCACAGTGAATCCCGTTCTTCACGCAGTGACCCCGGGCATCTGTTTCGTGAATGCACGTTCCAGTCTTGTAATATCTGAGGTGGTATTTCCTTTCTGTGTCTCCTGTTGTTCGATGCAGGTAAGGGCAACTACATTGCAGAAAGAGGAAAGTTTAAGCTTTGCTTTATTTTTAAACGTTCAGCTCTGAATTGCGCTCTCTCATTAACTCGTAACAAACAACTATGCAGGGTTCTTCAAACAGAACCTCACAAATGTGACAGATCAGCTTAAAAATGACAACTGCTAACTTCGTAGTCTCTACTAAAATTACAGGAACCTGTATCAGGCTAGCTTACAAAGATATTCTTATTAAATACAGCAAGCACCCATGTAAGAAAGCAACACCTGAACTGAGAAATGTCATCGTCCATACCGATACAAGCTTAAGGCATTTCCTCACTACAGGAAAATTGTTCACTGTTTGGTTTTCTTCAATGCTACAGTTATCTACAATCAAGGAGTACTTGAGATATCATGATGTTTTGTTCTGCCTGATCCGTATAGGCACGGAACCTCCTGAACAGCCTGAAAGCAAACTTCGATTGACTCCTCTACAAAAAGTAAGAGAAAAACTCTTGTATCAGCAATAAATCTCTGCAGGTGTCCTAACCATTTTCAAGACACAACTCTGTGAGGCCTGGTCTGTACTCTAAGTCATAAACATCATGTATGGATTATAACTCTAACTATCAGTTGTAAACAAATGGGAAAAAAATGCATATGCAGACATGTCTGTTCTCCCCGAGTTTACTTCAGTGTAATTAATTTTGGTTACTGCTGGGTTTCAAAAAATACTTCTCTCCAAAAATTACTTTCTCTCATCCTAAAGCAAAAAGAAACTGCATCAAAGGACTTGGGGTGTGGTGCAGAACAGCAAATGGAAAGCCCCACAGAAACACGTTCTTGTAGACAGAGGGGGAACGATGAAGTACTGAGCAGAGTTTAGCATTCATAAGAACTGAGGCTGGCCTAAGCTTTACTTACCATGTTCTAAGAAGATTATTTAAAAAGCAGATTAAACAATTTACTTGCAAAAACTTACAGGTCTATTTATATATTAAAATCAAAATGCTAATTTTTTCCTATAGTGCTAAGATACCTGTAGCTTGAACTGATTTCCAAGAATTGATACTTCTTATGATTCCTAAGATGCAAGTTTCTTTCTTTTAGGAATTTTAAAACACTCAACAAGATAAATGGTGTATGGGAACTTCTGAGTCACGGCCTGAACCGCTGATTGAGCACCTGGAAGAAGAGACCCAGTCATCCCTGAGAGCACAGGTGGAAGCAATTCAACCTGTGCAACTGGAAGACCTCAGACCTTGCTGAAGGGCTGACTGCCCCTGAGGAAGGATCTCTTGCTGGAGATCCCTCTTTGTGGAGTTTTTCTGTGAGATCTTTGGTGACAGGCGAGCATTCCTCTTGTTGTGACGTCTTCTCATTGCGCTGGTCCTGCTGCTGTTACAAATGGGTTGCAGCCAGTGAGTTTACTTACACCTCTTTAAATCCCAACAGAATTAATTAGTGAGAAGACTAAGTATACCAAATTCCGTGCTACATCCTGTTCTCTCAGTGTAAGACAAAACACAACCAACGATCAAGGTCTGGAAGTAGTTCGTTCACACTTCCTGGTTGTGTGTGAAAAGACAGATGGGATGCCATTTTTGTTGGAGGCATTTCAGTGGCTCAGCTGAACTCTTAAGAAATGGTCTGTGATTGTGACCAGCACTGTGCAGCTTCCTGTTCTGCTGGAATTGCTACTGATACAGAAAAATGAGAAACCTGTTAGGGCTGGCAGAAGTATCAGACAGACTCTAGTCTTGCAGTCTGAGATTGCAGTACTGCTGTCCCACCACGAGCAGAATTCGTGCAGGAGTTAAGTGGGAGAACACACTAGCAGATTGTTCATTACAAATTACAACACATGCACACCACACAGGTGAGAATACTGTCTTAGTCTTATGCTTAATGCTCACTCCTCCATTTCCATCTGTTTAATTTTGCTCTTTCCTGTTGAAAACAAGAATTAAATGTCTCCCACCCCGAAGCGTACAGGTTTACACCTCACTGCTCACCTCTGTGTCAACGGCCCCTTAGTGGGTGGCAAAGCATTTCTGCTTAGATAGCTGGGCTTTTGCCCTAAAGAAATTACCAATCAGCAGATGTCCCATAAAATGTTAAAGCCTTCAATTACATTCAAATGACTGCTTAAAAAGAGAGAATTATGGAATTCAGATATCTTGTCAGACAAAGCACAGCTCCCTGCATGCACAGCGAGAGGGACAAATACTCAGGTCACAATTTTCCCCACGTAAAGACAAAACAGATTCCAAAAACAAGCTGATAAAGAAATATGAGCTGTCTCACAAGAGTCTTATGTTTTGTTAGGCCTAAGACTCAATATTTATGCCATCTGCAAAGATTGCATGAGCTTTCATCTCACTTCTCAGCTTTCAAAGCATCCCCTTATTTGCTTCTACCAGTGCAATCTTGCTCAGCTAACATTCTTTTAGAAGACTGCTTTCTTTTTCTTCCCTTAGTACCACTATGTATCACTCAATAAGGAAAAGTTAATTTTTGTCCCCAACCAACAAAATGACATGAGCATCCATTATCCTCTTGTTGATATTCAAACAAGAACTGCTCATGTTCATGGGTGCTTTACAAACACCTGAAAAGGTTCACAACCGTTCCCTTTTAAATCATCCCCAAAGATTTTTTTGCTTTTTATTTTGCTTGGGCACAGTTCTAAATATTGCCACACTGCCTACTGCTTCTTTGTTGTTTACCTTCTCTTGTCACCTGTTGTTTAGTTTGTAATTCCTGGGGGACAAATCCACCTTTTTTTCTTCTGTGACTGCAGCCTGGAACACAAAAGATATCTGATCCATGATAAGAGCTGCTACACACTGCAGTAACCAAAATAACTATCTTCACATTTTAAAACAGGTGAGCAGCATAACTACATATTTCCTGTCTGTTTTTGTGTTTTTTTTCCCTGTCAGAAGTCTTTCCTTGCTTCCATCACTGCAGATGAAGCTAGCTCCTCTATACATATATACCCCTCCACAATATACCCAGCTCCTCTATACATGCCTGCCTGCCGTACCGTACTATCTGCTCACTCTCATCACCACAGAGCTTCTCCCCCTTCCCACGTCATCTGTGGTCTTACCTAGAAGAGACATGTGTCCATGGAAAAGTAAACCCTAGTGGTCTACCCAGGTAACCGATCTATGAACTCCCTCACAGAATCATAGAATGGCCTGGGTTGAAAAGGACCACAACGACCATCTCGTTTCAACCCCCCTGCTATGTGCAGGGTCGCCAACCAGCAGACCAGGCTGCCCAGAGCCACATCCAGCCTGGCCTTGAATGCCTCCAGGGATGGGGCATCCACAGCCTCCTTGGGCAACCTGTTCCAGTGCCTCACCACCCTCTGTGTGAAAAACTTCCTCTTTCCCTCTCTGCAGAGCCCTCACAAAACAGTCCTCCTGCTCTACACCCCGTCAGCCCCTACACAATGCAGTTTGCCCATACAATTTCAGAACTGTCTGGGGAAAAATGCAGCACAACTGCCAAAAAATGTTCAGGGACAACAGGAACAATACTAGGAGAAAATAAACTTCTTACATTCTGCTTTCAAAATGGTTACAAAACAGTAAGATAGCTCTAACTCCATGGCAGCCTAAAGAACACATGCTTGCATAGAAGTGTACGTGCCAAAAACTCACAAATCACTCACAAAAAGTTCTCTCAGTCAAACTGCAGGATCCTATCAATCATTTTTGCTACGGAAAAATTAACATCCTTCTGTAAAGCCATTAATACTATAAACACCCAGGGACTGAAAGAAATCACTTACTCATCTCCATCTGGGCAGATTCCTGTAGTCTCATCATATTTAGTACAATAAACATCGGGACTGTAGTTAAAAGTTCCATCACGCCTTCGTATAGGTCTACGACGACGCTGATTTAGGAAATGCCAATGAAAACAGGTAAATGGTCTGTGCTGGGTACACTTGTGCTGCAAAAATAGAGGGCACTGCTCTGTCCTAAATTCCTTTAGATACCTAAAAAAATTAAACTGTGTTACAAGTTTATCTTATCGGAGGCACATCTTTACAGTACTAACAGGGCACTGGACAATTCAGTGCGTTTAGCCCGTAAATATTTTACAAATGTACCTGCACACTGTTTTAGCCCCTGTGCGTAATTAACCATTTAACAGCTGAACGAACACTTCTGAATGAGTGATTTCATTTCTGACGACAGGTGCGTTACAAATAAAATACAGCAGAATGTCTGGCAAATTATTCTACATCATGTAATTGAGCTAAAAATCAATTAAATTTAAAAAACCACAGTGTTCAGAATTTTGCCCTAAGTAACCACTAGACAGAGATTATAAATCCATCAAGGTACCTGAATAAGCATTCATATGGCTTGCTGCCACACAACAATAAAGGCTATTTTAGCTAAAAAGCACACCTAGCTTAACCGGGCACTTAATCACAGCGATCCCCAGAATCTAGGCACTCTACACAGAAAGCTAGAGGACTGAAAGTAGTTTAAGAAGATTAGCAGGGGCCATGAGAGGGACTTCAGCAAACTTATTTTAGGGAGTGTTAGGTTTGCACTGAGACAATCTGAACGTCTCTTTGAAGGTTATTTAGGAGTAAAATCATAGAATTGTTTGAGTTGCAAGGGACCCTTGTGGGTCATCCAGTCCAACTCTCCCGCAACAAGCAGGGACATCTACAGCTGGATCAGGTTGATATAATCATAGAATCAAAGCAAGTAGGACAGTCCTTTATGGGCACCCTGAGCACAAAAGCTATTTAGGAAGTTTGAGCCTTTTCACTGCATATCAAGATCATGCCAGACTGGGCATTACTATATTATTTGTCAAAGGATGCAGAACAGCACTCCTTCCCGTCTCAGTTTATATATCCATCGGCCAGTTTAACAAATTCATTACATCTCTAAGGTTACAGAGTACTTGCACTGGAAGGTGTACTTGGGGACTTCACAGAACCTCAGATTTCCCAGAGGTCTCAAGAAGGGCGCAGCACGTCTACCAGGTACAGGGGACTGACGGCATCGGGCAGGGAAAGGATTGGAGAGAATAAAGGGCATCCCTAAGCTCTCAGCTGCTCAGATAGGCGCATGGAGGATGTAACGGTACAGTTACAAGGTGTGTCTTTCAGTTCTAAGAAGAATCTTTAAACTGATCTGGACTGTGGGAAAAGAACGGGAACAGAGCTTTTAGACGTCCAAAGTCGGGCTGTAGCAGGATCCAGCCTGCGAGTGCTGGGAACGGGACACTACCAGCGCTACATTACGCTGCGTTTGCGGGGAGCGCACGGTCCTACACGAGCAGGGATGCCAATAACACTAGAATGGCATCCCGCGTTCGGCCGCCTCCGGGCCGCCTATACTCGGCCTACACGTAACCGGGCCTCCTCTCCGCGGCGGCCGGAGCCGGGAAAGAAGCGGAGCGATGCCCGCTTGGCCACGGCCGGCCTCGAGCCCCGCAGCCCGCCGCCGGAGCAGGAGGCCGCGCGGAGCAGGCCTGGCGCTCCGCCGGGCCCTCTGCCTCAGAGCCCGGGGCCCTCCCCACGCAGCGCTGGGCTCCGCGAAGCAGGACGCCTCTAGAACGCGGTACCTACGTATAATGCGTCGGCTGCTCGGTCTGCGGGGTCCCGCCAGACCCTCCGCCCCGCGACACCGCTTTGGAAACGGACGGCATCGTCCCCAGCGGTCGGCAGGGCGCATGCGCGGCCCGCCCGGCTCCTCCCCTCAGTGGGCGGCCCCATCCCCCGCCCCGCCCGCGCTTTCCTGCAAGCGGTGCGTGCGCAATGGCAACAACTCCGTCAGGGAGCGCCTGTCCGCAACAGCACGGCTCGTCCAGCTGGCAGCTCGTTTTAAGTTCCCAAACAGCTAAAAAGCTTCACAGAGCATCTTGAAGTCACCTACCGCATAGCATGCGCAAAAGGAAAACGCTTTATTTCCTTTGAGAAAGCAGTGCTTGGTAGTTCTCAGTTACTGGGTGTTATCCCTGCTGCTGTGTTGTGGGGATTTGTTTGATTTTTAATGAAGGACTTCACCCGCACAGGAGCGTTTTGCATCTTTACAGAAGAAAGCCTAAAAAAAATACACCTAACTTGAAAGAGAACTAAGTCATGCCAGTGTGTTTTCCTTCCTCTCCCAGGCAAGTCTCCAGAATGGGTAAGTTTTGAGTATCTGCAAATGTAGATAAAAATTAGATACTATGCTGTTCTGTGAAATTAGGAGTTCCCTCCCCCTGTGATGCAGGTCAATCACTTACAGTTCCTGCAAAATTCCCACCTAAGCGATGACCATTGAAGTTAGGCACGTCTAACATGTTATGCTGCAGAAAACAAGTGCTAACTGCATTAAGTAAATTCTACGTTATTTAGTAGAATTACAAAGTAATCTGAACATTAATCAGTCATACATTAATACAGTTGTCCTCAGTATTATGTGAAGGCACTCCATGCACTCCACACTAACAGTGTCAGCTGAAGGTCACCTTCAGCAACCAAGTTACAGACATACAGCTTTGATGTTTTAATATGCTGTGCAACCAAGAAAAAAAGCATCCAGGGAGAAAAACGAGTTGAACACAACATATCTACAAATACACGCTGGTTTGCAATACATCCTGTCCATCCCTGCCATGCAATGCAGAAAAAGACTATTCCTTCTGCTCTCACTGCAAATTGCTAAAGACAAACAAAAAGCAGCAAGATAAATAAATCCCGTTTGCAAGATAAGGCTGGTGGTCGGACGGAAAAACACATTTTCCAAATCAAGTGTGGGAGCAGCCTTTAAGCAGCTGAACTCTTGGCAGCTCCTTCACCACAGGTGCGCTCATCATCTCTCCTTCTGTAGCTGTGAAGGAGCATTGCTTTGTTGTGCCGCATCTAAAGGGTCCGCGATCTGACCAGATAATAGGGCTTCCAGTCGCTCGTCAATCTCCGTTTTTTCCCTAAACGCACACCACAGCAACAGACCGCTGCACAGCAGGCTGAGAGGCAGCACCTTCACCCACGGCCTCTGGTAGTCACTCCCCATAGACTGGCTGACGCTCCACACCCGCGGGCTGGCCTTGCTGGCAGAGAAGGGGATGGCTCCCTCGCCCTCTGGATCCGCGTTAGCTGCGCCCTCAGGGCCACGCCGCCCCGCCAGCCACCTACGGGGGCCGGGCAGGCGCAAGGTGCACCGCGCCCTGCAAAGACACGCGAGTCAGAGGTGCCGAGCGGCCGGCGCCCAGGCCCCTACGCCGAACCCGCCGCCTCACCGCCAGCCGCCCCGTGCCCAGCTCATGCCGCCGCAGTCCTCCCCGCGCCACCCGGAAGCGGAAGTGCGACCCCAGCTCTGCACGCGGTGAGCATGCGCAAGCCGGCCGCAGGGGGGCGCTCGAGTGCTGCTGAGATGCGGCGGCCGGAAGCGGGGGGCGCGCGGGGGGCGCGCGGGGGGCGCGCAGAGCGGGAAGGGGCAAGCGGGGGTAGGGGCGTGCGGGTGCCGCCAGCTTCCACAAGAACGTTTCCACAGGTTATGGGAGAACAGTCCGTTTTATTCCGTTACACAGAGAACTGCTGCGTATTCACACAGCTACTCTTTTGTGACAACCGGGTGTCTTCAGAGCAGCTGTCCTTCAGATCCTAAGCAGCAGTCACCTTATCCACAGACCACACCAGCCTCTGTGCAGAGCTGGATGCACCCTCTGTGCATCATTCATTCATTCATTTTGCTGAAGTCTGTTAAGAAACCCCTTGGTTTAGCATACAGGTGAAATAACACATTCTGAATATTGCCCAGTACCTTTTGTACAACACCTCTGAGCAGTGCTCCGGGGCTGTTTTGTATTTACACTGCCTCTTAGTACACTTGATTAAAGAAAATAACAAAGCTGAGAATGGAGATAGAATCTGTAAACCTTGGCTCCACAGCAGCCTCAAATTGCTCTCACCAGTGTTTTCTGAAACTCGCCAGTTGGTGTCAGTAAATGGCACTGCTTAGGGCAGAAATTGAGGAAGTCAAGAGTATCCCACAGGAGGTCAATCATCATAGTGTCACGATACACATTCAACTTGCTTGACATTCTGTATCAAATTGCTGTTGACCACTCAAGTTCCTTCACACAGCATCACTCTAAATGCAGATGTTCAGCATTTATTGACCCATTAAGCACAGCTGTCTCTGCAGTCGTCCATTTGTGATTTACATGCTCAGCAGTGGTGTTTTCAGCTGTAACATTCAGTTAAAGACATAAGTTATTTCCAAATTCAAACAAATATTTTTGTCACAGAATTCATTGAATAGTTTTGAAATAAGTCAGCTCAAGTAAGCTGTGAGTTCTTTTGATTAGAGTTCTAATCTGCAATAATTAAATAAGCTACCACGCAGGCTGGCAGCAATACTGCATGAGTTTCACAGCTAAAACATGTGAATAACATTTTACAAAAATCTTCCTAGAAGAGAAAGTCTCCAAGTTAAAAGAAACTTCCTCACAACAGAAGAAGTTATCTATGTCGCTCAAAGGCTTGTTGGTTTCTTGAGGTGCCAATTCTGAGCATGCAAGCTGTACATATATTCAGGAAAATTAAATACTCCTCAGACAAACAGCTTGTGTAATAATGAGCATGATGGATTAGAAAGAATGGAGGGGAAAAAAAGTCTGAAATTAATCCAAATAAACTTTGCTAGGCATGCTTTAAAATCTCTGTGTATTGACAGAGACCTGCATATATGATTACTTAATCCTTGTTGTAGCTGAAAACAATTGGGTATGCTCATCCTAAATAGAAAATAATGGAGAAGAATGACAAAAAGCTCACCAGAACTTCCTCTGTATGCAACATTGTGCTGACTTAATAAATCTTTAAGGATCTTTATTTCTTCAGAAAGTTTCTTGTATTCCTAAGAAAGTAAAATACAAAAAGGTACCCTCACTCTCCAAAGATATAACAACATGGAGGTTATGTTATGAATCATACAGTAAAAAGGTAGCAATTTAATTTCACATTGTAAATATTATACTCTGTACCTTATTGCACTTATCCACTGTTTCAAACTGCAGACTTGTTTTCGTATTCTGCTTCTCAGCTTCCTTTTCTTCTGTTGCTTTCAGAAGTCCTGCTTCCTCAAAAATCTCTCTCAGTATTTTTTTGTATCCCTACAAAAGAAAGATTCTAAGGTTATTGTAAATAAATCTACCTAACACTCATCTCCCTGTACCTTGCCCTAATTCCTCAAGCTTCACTGTAGAAAAAAAAATTACAATTATAAATTGATATATAAATAATCACAGAGCACCAGAAGTGCCATTTGCTAATGGCAAAATAAATGCATCTGTTCCAGGAGGAGAAACTACAGAAGCCAAGTTCAGCTATCAGACAATAATTGTTCTTTAACAAATAGAGTTCAAAAAAAATTAACAAACCTGCTCAGTTATTAGTTGATCATACAGAGACTGCTCTGCTTCATCCCATTTCCTTTGTAGTGCTTCAGTCAGAGTTGGATAAACTGAAAAATGGAAGGCAAACTACGTCTTTTATTAGTTAACTGCTTTTCTGGTAGCACACGTGCAGCTTTCAAGAATTGGCTTTAAACTTAAATTCCAATTCACTGACCTAATGTTTCTGGAGAATGCCACCAACCAACCTTCTCTCATTTCCAACTAAAAGATCCCACATTTCTTTGTCAAAAGGATTTTTTTTAATGTAAATAAATGAGCAGATATTGCAGAGCAGATACTGATTCCTATGGCTAGTCCAAGAAAACAGCAAGTATCAGTCACTGGTTCTCTATTAGCAGTGACAATTTAGTTGAGAAAAACGTATCTGCTATAATGACTGGGATTTAAGTACACTTAGCATTATGTATTACAAGTAATTCTCTTTGAAATCAACTTACAAACTTAGAAGACCTAAAAACATACACTTTAAAATTGGTGTAATAAGCCAGGTTCTTCATATAAAAATGACTTCCTAAAACTCACCCAAAAGAGAGTGGGGATGGCACACAAGAGGAGTCTCAAATGTGAGGGAGTAGACACAAGTACTCGGCTCAGACACATAAGCCAACTTATTGCTCTTTCCACAAACAAGATGAACCTAAAGATCAGTAAAAACAGTGGTGAGTGAAACACCTCCACATTAAGCAGGTGACAATCAATTTCCTGTCTTTGAAGGTTAACAGAGGCATTTCTATGTATACTCGTCTCAAAGCTTCCATTGCCTTCACCAACTGAAAGGAAATCACAGCTAGTACATCTTAGAAATTAAGTTGCTTTCTCAAGCACATGAAAATGCCTTCCTGTAATGGGAAATGATCCCCATCTACTAATTTCCTCTGGTCTCCCGAGCAGTACAGATCTGGAAGGAATGAGAGTACAAAGGAGGGTAAACAGGACGCCCTGTAGGACCTCCTCCAACTTAAGCAGAATTCATTTAAAAAATCTTAGTTCTGACCATGGTGCTAGAGGTGCTAGATGTCAGGCTCCTCTTTTACTGCTCCCGAGAACAAAAGCCATCCAGTCACCATGAAAGTGTTTTGATCTTTAGACTTTTGGCACCGGTCTGTTCAAAACTAAATGCCCGTGAAAGATCTGAACAACAATATCTACAGTCACGCAAGAACAGCGACGCCTTCTGTCGTCCCAATGGGAAATAAACGTGTTTACAAGGCAGCTCAATCACAGCAAAGAACATTTTAACCTTGGCTAAGACATTTTGCCCCTTATCTCTACCCACTCTCTCCAATCACAGATACCTCTCTCAACTATTATGTTGTCAATCATCACTGTAATATCTAAGCACCTTCCACAAGAAAACAAGCCTGTTTCAAACTCTACAGTATCCTTAGATCTCCTTCATGACAGTCGTCAATGTCACCAGGAAATATGAGGTGTAAGTGAAATGTGAGGATTAATTAACTGTGTCCTTAAAACTGTACAACACACTGAAATGGAAGGTGGAAAAGAAAAACTTCAGTGAACAAAATGACCAAGGACTTGCACAAATCATGTGCTGCACACTGAACAAGTCTCCAACATCCTTCTAGCTGAACAGTGTTTGGGCACAGAGTCTGTTTGAAAGTGAAAAGGAACATTTTAAATGCTTGACAAAACAGGAATTTTTACTTTTTTCTTCAAATTGCACTCACACCACAATCTGCTGCTAATTAGTTGCTTTCTCTGGCAGAAGCCATTCCATTTCCATTTATCGTATTCCTTCCTTAATTCTCCCCGCATGCTTTCTGAACCCGGCTTGCTTAGCTTCTAGGCATACTGCTGTTAACTGCCTAATTCTGTTCCCTCCTTTTTGCTG
Source organism: Pavo muticus (assembly GCA_016647715.1). Lineage (NCBI taxonomy): Eukaryota > Metazoa > Chordata > Aves > Galliformes > Phasianidae > Pavo > Pavo muticus. The sequence continues at coordinate 1,048,825 of JACDJE010000168.1, forward strand.
GATGTTCTTAAGCACAACAGACCAGCAGTTTGAATCAAACAAGAACATTTTGTACTTATTTCTCCTGACACAAATCATAAAGCACTGCATGTCTCCAGCAGTGCTGATGATACCAGAGTTTTACACTCGATCATGGAAAAAAAGAGAGTTAAAGCTCACCAACAAGAGTACCTAAGTAAACTTAGTATCTGAAATCAGGGTAAAATTCTGACTACTTCCATCCACTCACCTGGCTGCTACAGAAATTCATCTTCATTTTATATTATACCCTAAACTATGAACTCTTCAAGTTCAATGTTTCAGAGTGACACAAATGTCTGCAGAGTCAAGATCTCTAGATTAGCATCATCCAGGCATTCTGTTATTATACCTTCGTCTGTCTGCTCTTGGTTTCACACGAGTCTCCTTCCCTCATCCACATTCCAACAAACGTGTTGTTCTCAATTTCCCATTCATGCCAGATTCTAGAAAAACAAAACCTCACTTTATGTTTCTGATAAGGAAAATCAGGAAGAAATACAGGAACAGTCTTACACTGTGTCAAAATTAATTGTATATGCCTCGTTTGCCTCGCTTCATTATTTCCATTTCTTACAGCCAAGACCTTACAAACACTGAAATTTGTTAGCCAAGCTGCTATGCAGGCCGTACCAACATTAATTTGAGAGCAGTTTTGAATCAGCTTTCAGTTTGCAAAGCATTTGTGCTTACAAACCCTTGTTTAAGGTCAACAGAATAGTTTACAGATCAATCCTGCAACAAACACCATCATGCTATCTTAGCACTGGGCACAAAGATTGCCTGTAGGACTTCTAGTGCTGGTGAGAACAGCTACAACTGGTCTCTACACCTGCTAGGCATAAGCTCAATGATTTGATGTAGCCTTTTCCTCCCATACTGCCTTACTGACTGCTGTGCACATAGGCACATTTTGGCACTCAGAGAGGTTGTTGATGCCCCATCTGAGGAACTGATGCAACAAAGAGAAAGCTGTTAAAAGACATGAAACTTGTGGTAATATAAGCATTAATTACACATTGCTGGATTTCTCACATGAACATATCAGCCTTTCAGCTCAGCACAGGTTATAAATAAGCCTCCAGCTAAAAACAGGACATTGGTTTTTATCTAAAAAAAAATCAAAGTGTTTCAAGATGATTTACTTCTGTGCATAACGCCTGCAGTCCTGCAGTGTCCTAAGGGAAGAAACTTAATTTTAAAACCCCCTTCTTTCTGAAAATCTATAAAACAGTCTATCAACAACACAGATAAAACGTAAGAAGTCTAAAAGCCCCACCCTAAAATCCCGCTGTAGGCATTCCATCGAAAGGTCTGCTCATGCTGAGTGACGTTATGGAAAGGACAAAACTCGTACTTGTATCTGTGGGAGAAAAGGGAAAAAGAATAAATATTTCAGATGGGAATTAAGAACTGCTTCGTTCCTAATAGGGATATATGATCAAATATCCAAATTTGTTACTCACGTGGATTCCACAAAACTGAAACACTTGCCAGCAAGCCTAAAGAGATGCACAGGGCCTAAAAACACCACAAAACATCATCAAGGAGGAATAATGCTTTGGTTACATTCCAGCAAGTTATCGTGGTGACAAAACTGTACGGAACAGGACAAATTCAGTTTTCTGCTGAGCATAAAGAAATCTGTGTTTTCCATCTGAATTACTTTTAAGTACCCTCTACTGCTATACTGCTTTACTTCACAAGCTTTAACATATTATACCATCTACACTCAGTGAAACATTTTAGCACCTCTCTACAGCAGAAACAAGAAAGCTGTATACAAATATCTGGACAGCAGATCCATAAAAGGAAGACATTACCAGAATCTAAAAATTGAAGTCAATAAAACTGTTGACAGCTGTCTCCATTGTCAGCCATATGAACTCCTCAGACATACCCCCACAGAGCCCTGTTGCTCAGAACAGTGACTGTCACCTACTCGGGTTCCAATGAGATTCTCAAAGCGGACACTCCTTACCACTCTTGGCTTTCACAGTCTGATCTGAGTAATATTCAGCAGCATAAACCTGTCAGACAGGTCAGCTGTTACAATGCTCCTATAGAACTGCTGCCAAAGCAATCCGATACAGGCAACTTGTCATTCAAAAAAAAGGCCAGAAGTTCTGAAATGTGTGTTTACAGGACTTATTTCAGAGTCGCTTGTTTAAGCTAATTTTGCAAAGAACGATAAAATATTTCCGTGGGAAGCAGAAGAAAATAGATTACAAAAGCAGATAAAATAAAAACATCTTGGATTCTAACCCTCCAACTGCCAGGGCAGGACTGTCTAATTCCTACCAAGGATCTACAGAAGCATTCCTAGAAGCGAAGGTCAGAACACCGAATCTGGCCACCAGAATGCCCTAACCACTGCGATACAGGCAGGTTCTCCTTCCCATTTCATCTTCATGACCTTATGAAATAGGTCAGAACTTGCATCTGTTCTGCAGTCAAGACCACTATCATAGTCTTGGCCAGAGGGTTTTCACCTCTACAGAATGCGATCTGTATCTCAACAAGCAGGATCCTTTCCTGTTATTTCCTATTACTAACTCTTTGTACTCAGTATCTGTTGACTCACTTTCTTCCACAGAGTCTAGAAAATTTCCTGTTTATTTTGCTACTATGTTGGATTTATACTGCAGCTTTGAGCCTCTGTGACCCGTTCCAAGACTCGCCTAAGAATTTCTTTAAACCAACAAGTATTAAATACTCAAATCAGATGCCAGGATGGCTTTCATGTGACAGTCTCAAGGATACTTAGCAATTGTTTCAAGAAGAAAAAAGGTCTTTAATAAAGATCAGAAGTTCTGTGACTGGCTCAAACAATACAGAATAAAACATAAGGAGAGCACGGTGACTAACGCAGGCCAAACAACAGTGGGTCCTGGAACACCCAGAACTTAAGCTACTCTTCAGAATTTACAAAAAACATTTGGCCATGTCTATTTTCCATGATGGCCACAAAATGACAAATAAAATTACTATTTGCCTGCACATCTCTTCGGTAGATTGTTCTACAAATGATTGTCAGAAAATGATGAAAACTGTACAGAAAGGTAATGCTTACACATACCTGATATTGCTGAAGGGGGCATCTTTGGCTGCAGTCGATTAGTCTGAGGCAAGAAGGGGTTATTCAACCTTTAGAAAGAACAAAAGTTACAGACCGAGTTATGCTTCTAGCTATTATCACACCCTCCACTGTCAGAGAATGGCTTAGGTTGGAGAAGAACTTAAAGATCACCTCGTTCCAATCCCCTGCCACAGGCTGGCTGCCCCATACTAGATCAGGCTGCCCATGACCCCATTCAGCCTGGCCTTGAGCACTGCCAGGGATGGAACATCTACAATTCTTTGGGCAACCTGTGCCAGGGCCTCACCACTCTATGAATAAGAACTTGTTCCTTACATCTAACCTAAATCTCTCACCTTTTAGTTTAAAGCCATTTCCCCTTGTCCTGTCACAATATGACCATGTAAAAAGCTGGTCCCCCTCCTGTTTGTAAGCCCTCTTCAAGTACTGGAAGGCCCCAGTAAGGCATCCTGCAGCCTTCTCTTCTCCAAGCTAAACAAGCCCAACTCCTTCGCGCTGTCATCAGAGGAGAGGTACTCCAGCCCACTGATCACCTTAGCAGCCCTCCTCTGGACCAACTCCAAAACTCCACATCCTTCCTGCGCTGGAGGCCCCGCGTCTGGACGTGGTACTGCAGGTGGAGCCTCATGAGGGCAGAGCAGAGGACAATCCCCTCCCTCTCCCTGCTGCCACCCCTCTGTTGATACAGCCCTGGGTACTGCCGGCCTTGCGGCCTGCAATCACACACTGCCGGCTCAAGCCCAGCTTTCCTTCCATCAGAATACCTAATTCCTTCCTCGCAGGCTTGCCTGACCGTCCCCAGACTTACAGCCACGGGCAGCGAGCCCACAGGCAGCAGCACCCCAGCTGGGCCAGTCTCGCCCTCCTCCGGAGGAAGGGACGGGCTGCAGCGCAGGGAGCGGCAGAACTCGAGCCCGCCCGGTGTGGATGGGCCGCGGACACGACGAGCACCAGCCACCTACCCGAACGTGTTTGGTTCCTCCACGATCTTCATCTTGCCCGCCGAGGCGAGGAGACCTGCCGAGTAGAGAACAGTTAGCGGACGGGTAGAAGAGCGGAGCAACAAACCCAGCAACACACCCTCACCCAACGCAGCGCCCACAGACACCGCCAGCAGCAGCCGGGCGGCCGCCATTACCACTTCCGCCGGAAGCGGAAGTGCACGCCGGGGCCATCAGGGCCGCTCCGCCCAAGCGCGGGACCATGAAGCGCAGGGCAGCGAGGCGCGGCGCTCCGAAGGGTAGCAGGCGTGTGCCGCCGTCCGGCGGTGCCTCGGCCCCGCGGCACGACCCTCACTGCCTCGACGCCTTCGCTGCGGAAACGGAGGCCGCGCTGAGAGGTGTGGAGGCGCTCCGCGGAGCCTGACAGAAGCGGGGCGCCGGGCGGGGCCGGCCGCTCCCGACTAACGTGTGCCTGCTGTTTTCAGCTTGTCTGGAGGGAGAACGGGGCGCCGAGGGGTGCGCCCCGGAGGTGAAGATTCCGTGCCCTCTTGCCATGTGGGAGCTCGGACACTGCGATCCTAAGAAATGCACTGGGAGGAAACTGGCCCGAAAAGGGCTGCTCCGAAACCTGCGCCTCAGCCAGAGGTTCCCGGGCGTCGTTCTCAGCCCTCTGGCCGCTGTCTGCGTCTCTCCCGCCGACAGGTACGCGCTGCTATGCCTGGGGCGGGCGGCGGCGCTGTACGATGTTTGCACGCTGCACCGCCTTGTGTCAGGTGGGGGAGAACGTTTTTAATCATCGATTCACGGCCAAAACTGCGCTGCAGAGTAAATGTTGACCTTCCTGCTGCGTTATGTTATATCGATACGTGAATGTAAGCTATTCGGTTAAGTTTGGTTAAGATTTTGACACATCTGCTGTTAGGTGAGAAAAGCATATGTGGATTCCTAATGAGAATTTCAAGTGTGTGCTCTGTGGGTTATGTGTAGAACGACAGCAGCCTGAAGCTGTTGCATCTCCTTCGGGAGATGCTCCCTGGGGGTCTGAGGCTGTGGCAGTGCAAGATGTCAAACACAGCGCTTTGTGGAGGAACACTGAGAAGCTTCTTCAAATGTGGCTGCAGAATTTTTACAAAGATTTATTAATTCAGAGAAAAGATTCTCCTTCAGAAGCTGGTGAAGAGCTGAAGTGTGAACTTTGTTGTTAAGCATGAATATGTGACTTTTAACTACGCTTCTGTCATCTTTTAATCCTTCAGCTTTTCATTTTCAGTTTGAAACCTTTCTTGCCACCTACAGATCCTAAAGAAAATCATGTTGCTATACTGTACCTCTCTATTTTAGATCATTGTAAAACATACCTTTTCATTGACAAAGGGGGCATTCAAATTTGCTGCAGGTATTAAGGGGCAATTGAAATTCTCATAGATGTTTCTCTTTTCAGGCATATCGTTGCTCAGAATGGGATTGCAGTTATAGATTGCTCGTGGGCTAAATTAGAAGAAACACCCTTTAAGAAAATGAGAGGAGGTCACCCACGGCTGCTGCCCTACTTGGTGGCTGCAAATCCTATCAACTACGGCCGGCCGTGCAAGCTGTCTTGTGTGGAAGCTTTTGCTGCAGCTTTTTGCATTGTTGGTAGGCTGCAATGTGTCTGATGGAAAATATATTGCCAGCAGTTCTGACAGTGTTAATATAATGAGGAGATGGTCTTTGACAGAATAAACTGTAGTGCTGACCTATTTGGTCTTGAATTTGGAATGAGATGGTCTGGTTCTCTTCCAAGTGCTTCCATCTGGTAGCCATCAAAGTTATCGCTGGGCTGGAGTTCGTGTCCAGGACACAGGATCTGAGGATCCAGGTTTTCTCAGTGTGGCATGCAATGTTCGAAAACTTACCAAAAAACCACCAGAGAAAAGATGGTGAATCCTTGTGCGCCTCTGTCCTCGTGAGAGGTAACAGCTGCCTGTTGTGTTCTGTTACTGCTCTCCTGGTTAAGAGCAATAAAAACAGACTTAAAGATTGTCCCCTTGTGTTGATTTCCAAGCTCGTCACAGAACCTTCTTGACAGTCAAACAGGGATCCTCCAGTGTGCTGCTGGCAAACCTTACCTTCAGAAAATGTGCCACTGCTCTTTCACTGAAGGACTGCAGGGGCTACAGCCTGAATCATTAACTGTACAAAATAGTTTCATGTAATACTTACTAAAAGACTGAACTTTTCTTGAATTTGATTGGCTAGTCAAGTTAAATAATACTTTTAAGAAATCTGAATCCCTAAACACTGAAAAAAATGCTGGTGTACACCTCACTGCTGTAGTGATAGAAGACAGGTGCTGAACTTAGGAACCTGTAAGCTGAGTGAAATCTCGTACTGGAGACCAACGATCTCTGTTTCCTGTTACAGGATTCCCAGACCTAGCCACCATTCTCCTAAGGAAATTTAAATGGGGGAAGACATTTATTGAGCTGAACAAAAATCTCTTGGAAAAATATGCAGCTTGTCAGTGCCATGAAGAAGTGCTGGGTGTTGAAAAGGACTTTCTAGCTAGTGTTGAAGAAACAAAAGAAGAAGAAATAGGTAAGGAAGAAATCCCAACCACCACCCACCCTCTAACTAGTCTTTTTTTCTTTAATCTCATAAAATATTACTAATGTAGAATAACTTAATAAGAGGACAGTAACAATGAACTATTTCTAAGTTGTTGGCTTCTGACCTCTTGTGACCACATCAGTCTGTTAAGCTTTTCAGAAAGCTGAACCAGGTTTCTATATGCCTTCCCCTCCCTGCCGGTAATAAATTAAGTCAGACCATCTGAATGTGCATCTCTTTCCAGATCCATTTGATGTTGACTCAGGAAAGGAATTTTGTAATCCCAATAGGCCAATCAATTCTTCAAGGTAATGAGACTTAAATATTATTTTTCTCATTAGAAGTTGTTGTGCTTTTATAATCCTGAAAAATATTTCCAGAATAACACAAAGCAATGAAGAGTCGGAGGAGGACAGCGTGAGCACTCCAGGTGATACCAGTGAGAGTAGTAATGAGAGCAGTCCAGAAGATGATGATCCTGGAAAGCTTTTGCAAGAACAGCCACTAATAAATCAACTATCTGAAAAGTGGAAACAATAAAGAAAAGCACACCAAAAACACCCCAACAGAGTTCTACACCTTCTTGTACAAATAAACTTTCTTGTTAACAATGTAGCCTTCCCACCTGTAACTGTGGGGTGCTCAGCAAGTGTCCTTTGTCTAGGTCGGCCTCTGGCCTCTCATCTTAAGCTTTATGTGGGTTTGTAGGGCTATTGATGCATGTAAAGGTTTTTAAGATAGGCTTTCCATAAGTAACTATTTAAAGGTCCCAAAGCTTAATTATGTAAGTAAAAAACACTGTAGTCAATGTTTCTGGTAAGTGATGTATAGGGATTATTTTCACTTAATGGTATGTTGCAGAAAACAATTCCTGAGTATATTTTACCTGGAAAACATGACCAGGTTATTGCCCTGTTCTGGCTGCCTACAACATGCAGAGCCTCTTGACCCTGCCATATACATTTCAACTCTGCTTCATCCAGTTTAGGATAAACAAAATGCCTCAGCTTAAGAAAACAAAGACTTCCAAGAATTATCTTAATCTCAATTTTCTCAGTGTTAGATGTGATTTGCTCAGAGACAGGCAGTCCAAAGCAATATACATTCCTAATTTTACCACAAAATTTCAGCTAGCAGGTTCAACAGTACCTGCCTGTATTTGCATTATTGAAGTGTTACTCTACAAAGTCACAAATACGCATTACCCCTTCAAGATCTGGGGAAGACTTCTCCATGTGGTTGCCTGTTTACATAACAGAAGAGGAGCTGTTCCTAACTGTGTTCTTCTCCCTTTACCTTTAAGTAGATACTCTCAGGTTTCAAGCACCCAACTGGCTTCAAATTTTAAACAAACCTCCACAAACCCTTCAACAGAATTGGATATGAGGCAATCCATAACATTACTTTGTACATGCAATGCCCAGATCCTGTAGGTCCCCTCACCTTCCTTGGAGGGTTCCTATTATTGTTCATGTTAGACTATGCTTGTATTATTTCATATTCAGGTGGTCATACCAGTCTGTGGGTCCCATTACATACAACAAGCAGTTGATCTCTAGCTAGTCATACAATTCTATAAACTGTTTCAAGTACTGATCAAGTATAGAATAGCTGTGAGTAGTCACCACCTAGGGCTCAGAGACAGACCACCTTAATGTCAGGGATAGGGAAAACAAAGGAAGGCAGCAGCTGAGAAGAACAGCATCACAGCTCTTAAAAGCTGAGCTGTGTTCAGAACTGCTCAAGCAGCAGCCTTTCAGTAATTTTAATGAAGATGATGAAACAAAGCCCTTTATATAAACAGTTTATTTACTCTAAACAGCAACACAGACAATGCCATATAAACACAAAGGAAGTGATGCAGAATAAGGATGCTGGCTGACTTTGGATCTCAGAGGCTCTTAAGCAATAACAACCTAGTTTCTGAAAGATAGAAAAACAAATTCAGGGAGGGAAGGGGGTGGAGGGCATGATTTTTATTTCTCCATACAGCCAGCTAAAGGCTAAATATAGTTCTAACATTTTAAAGCATGCCTGCATCAGATAGCAAAGTAACTAGAGATACTAGTGAATTTATAGAAGTATAAAAGTTTATAATTTTACAGCAGTTGAAATACTGACATCAATATTAAAATAAAAGCAAGTTTTACATAACAATCAAAAATACAAAAGACTGAAGGAAGAGACCCTGTATGAAAAAACTGGGGGCAATTCAGCAAATTTAGAACTGTATACAAGTGGCGAATATGGAAAATGGCACACATACAACCCCCTCCCCTAAGTGGATATTAATTGTACATAGCAACATTAGATTTTGCAAAAGTTTTGTAAACAAGTTCTTGCCAAACCAATCCCTTCCTTTTTAAGATACTGCATGACAGATGCTTATGATGGTGCAAACTTCTTGGCTTGTGCTCGAACCCTCTTTTCGTATTCCACTCTGTTTTGGCTGAATAGAAGAAAAAGAAAGGGCAATTAAAGCTTGAGAAATCAGACCATAGTGTGAAATTCTCTCCTATTTCTTGCTCTTAGCTCTCCCAACTCAGAGTACCCAAACAAAAGAATGCCTTCCATAGCAGACTGCACAGCTCCAGGAGAGGAGGAAGGAGCTCAGCACATCAGAAGTACTGCAGTTACAGAAAAACAGTACAAAGGCAATCCCAAAAATGAGAACAAGGCCAAGTAGTCTTACTTGGCTTATGAAATTTACTCTTGAGGTTTGACAACTTGACTAAGAGACATCCTGAGGAAGAAGCGAATGCAGTGCTGTTTAACTATGCCTACTTAGACACAAACAATTCTGCTCTGCTGAGATGCTTTTAACAACTACTCATTAAGTAGTAACGAGTGTGTGAGAGTAGTAACAAGTGCGTCCTCATGGACAGCTGCAGAAATAAGTTAACCCAGCTGAAATACTATGCATGTCTGAAAGACACGAGAAGGATAAATCAGAAACTCTACATTTCTGAAGTAATCTGCAAAATATGCCCAAGCGCCCATTCTCAATGAAGCTGTTCTCCTCCCCAGAGTAGTTACAGACTTAAAACAAAAAAGGAAAGCTTTTTTTTAAAGATCTGATTTATATTTATTTCATCACAGTTCAGCAGAAGCAGACCTTACTTTTGGGGAGTGGCTCGTAGAGAAACAGGTTCAGAAACAGTGCTTGACTATTGCCTGGGAAGCCTTAGCACAAATACAAATAGTAGGTTGTGTATGACCTCTCTGATGCCTCTCCCTCGTCTTTTTCTCCCTTCCCTCTAAAAACAAAGGGGGCTTAAAGCTTATACATGCTGAAACTGATCTTTACTTCCTATGAACTACTGCATCCTTGAAACAGTATTCATTAGTACCAACCAGTCATCGAGGTACGAATTAACAGCCTGCCTTTTCAGCCTCTGCAGTAAGGCAGGAACAAGACCAGCAGAGATAAATTGCATAAATGTATGAGGAAAAGTATAAAATGGGTCATGGACTATATATATTTTCAGAGAATTATACTATTCCTGCTCCATATTTCCTTAGACTATTTTTTCTTATCCAAGAGGGAAAAAGGAGGGGTCTGCCTTGTCATTACTTGCTCCCTAAGGCACTGCCTACAACCATCCTCCATTTGAACGCACCCATCCAGTCTTCAGAGATACTTAAAATAATAACCTTGAGTAAAGTCTTATTTATAGACACAGACACACTGTCCATCCCCATGCTTCCTTCTCACTAGTGTCCCGTATGACATTTTTGACATGGCATTTCATGAGACTTTACATACAAGCTATTTTTCAAACTTGGGACTCTCCTGAAGACTTGTGTCTAATTTTACATTTCTATTCTGGTGTTATTTCAGTAGCTGTCAGTGCCAAAAACGTTTATAGAGGATGCTGCTTCCTTAAAAATTATGGGTCAGTCATCCATTTTTAATGGTAGGAAAATTTTAAGATTAAGCCTAAAAGAAGTGGGGTTTTTTGGTTCAAATGTTGATCCTACTAAAGCTACAAGCCTTCTGTACTTTTAAAAACAATTCTGAACATCAGTTTTCAAAAGTTATACAATCCTTCTAGCAACCACAGCAGCTCTTCGACCTTCGGGCACAAGCGCTCATAGGTACGCACTACTGGACAGAACTAAATGACTCCTGTGTTTACCAAAGGAACTTGTCAACTAACCCACTCTCTTCCTTCTCAATGTCACTGTTCTCATGAAATCATTATGCTTCGTCACTACTCCTCAGTTAGCTTTTAGGGGAAAGGAATCTGTATTGAACCGAGACCAAGATGAGAATCATGGTCCAACTGAATCCATCTTCATGCTTTCTGTTGTCACGTTGTTAGAAGTTCCATTAGCCTATAAATGCTGAAGGTATTGCTTAGCCTGAGTTCAACATAAGCTAGGCATCCCCACAGGATATAGCCATGAAGGCAGAAAAGCTCCCTCGACCATTCCCAAAAGCATCTGCATGTACTATCAGCAACAGACAGCTGTAGGCGACAAGGCAGCTCTCATGTTGATCCAGTACTTACCAGTAAATTGTGTACGCCTCTGCTTGAGCTGGGTCTTGAATATTTGGTTCATTTAGAAGTTCTTGTATTCCTAACAAGATCTGTGGAAGAAGGCACAGAGGTAACATAGGCATGGATATTACTAAGTTATGAAGAAACATGCAACTAAAGGAAAAAAAATCACTACATTCACACCAAAAATCCCAACCTTAGAAACACATAATGAACATTTTACATTCATGTAAGATAAACAGGCAAAGCAAGAAAGAAGGACAATTATATGCATATGTACAACTAATAACCTGTTTAATTGTGATTGCTGGCCTCCAGTCCTTATCCTCCTCTAAGATGGAGAGACACACTGTGCCTGAAGGATACACGTTTGGGTGGAATAATGGTGGTTCAAATTTACCTGAGGGGAAAAAAGAAGTTACTTGCATGCAAAGCCAAGGCTGATAAGTAACAGACTGTTCAGACCATGGGTGTAGAACAAACTGGCCAGTGACACACACACACTTCTCTCTGCACCACTGTTCCCCATCTAACTTCCCCCACTCACCAAATGGGAGGTTTCCATAGCTATTATTAAAGTGTTGCACTTCAGCTTGGCCTGTACCAGGAGCAGGAAAGCTGCCATGTCTGTTATCACTGCAGGCAGTCTCACAGCACTGCTGTGGCCAGTAATATTTTGGTTTAGGAACGGAAACTGACAAAAAGGTTCACAGTAGCTACACAATAAATAGCTTTTTAAACCAATCCTATACTTAGAGCAATATACACATTCTATAAAGAAAGATACTGCCTGTCACTCGTTTGTTTCCCTCTCACTGTAGTATATTGAAAATCCCACACAAAAAATACCGAGTTTCTGGTATTACTGTTCAATTTCACTTTATGTATAACCAATGTGAACTCAACAGCAGGAAACAAACCTGCAGAACCGATTGAAAAGCTTGGTTATACAACTTTCCTACTGGCAGACTATGTTCTAGCATTTCTTTAATCCTTATAAGCCTTAATTCCTACAGCTGTCATCTTGAATAATGTGAAGAACACTTGTTTAATGGCATATGAGAAGTCTATGTTACTGCAATTCTCTAATCCATTTTTACATTACAATTAGGTTTTGCTTATCAGCTGCTCAGTGAAGTTCAATGGGAAAGCAGAAGCTGCATTAGCAAGGAGTCTTACCAGCTACACATCTTACTTTAAGCACATAAGCTTGAGTTTTAGAAGATTCCCTAACAAGTAAAACAAGTATTTATTCTCGTACCATGTACAATAAATAACACACCCATATTTACAGTGAATAGATGAAAAGGTAAAAGTTGATGGAACTAAAATATTTTTCTTACTTTGAGTTCTCAGCATAGAAGACCAACTTCACAGCAAGAAAAAGCCCAAACACCCACTAAAGACTTAGACTAATCATGCCTACCTATTACTACCTCTAATTTAGAGTGCTGATCAAGTAGTGAATACTCCAAGTGATGCTTCTGACAAACTTTGAGGAAATCCAAATAGCAGCTCACCCTTCCCCTTCTAGTTCTGTTAGCACTGAGCTCAGTTCATCACAAAATTCCAAATGCCAAGTGTGGGGTGGGGAAAAAAAGAAACTTTCAGTAGGAAAAAACTCAGTAAGGAAGCGACAACTATTTGTACAACCTCATGGACAATTAAATATCGTTCTACTATAGGTATGGCGTGGTTTTTTGGTGTCATTTTTCTTACATTTTGGGGGTGAAGAAGGGTAGTCATCCTTGAAAAGCATCCGTAGTTTAAATAAGCCTCCTTCCCATGGTGTCTATAAGAGAAGTGAAGGCAGTGTTTTGATTACAACAAGAGCAAGTCAAACTTGGGAAGAAAACCAAGCAACAGTTTCCCAGACAAAGCACAAGATACTTTTTCTACACCACTAGAAGTTGTTCTACACTGCAGTATGCTACCTACTGTGAGATAAGTTGTCCTACTGATAGCATTTTTTAGATCAACTCATTGTATTTTCTTTTCCACTTTACTACAGCTTCCAGGTGTCACCAACAGATTTGATACAAACATTGATAATTCCAGATACAAGTACAGTCATAGAATATAAAAAACAGTCTTCCAGTCCTTTACTGCCTTGGCTGCTCTTTGTGTTGTGGTATATTTGTGTTTATATGTGATCTCAGAACTGCACACCATACTCAAGGCGAGGCCACACCACTGCCAAATACAGTGGCAGAATTACCTCTGACCAGTTGGCCATGCTGCACTTAATGCACTCGAAATGCAGTTTGCTGCAAGGGCTCTGCTGGCTCATGCTGAGCATGCTGCCCACCAGCATCCCCAGGTCCCTCTCTGCTGAGCACGTCTCCAACCACTTGCTTCCAGTCTGTACCAGTGTCCAGCATTACTCTAGCATTTACCTTCACTGAACTTGCTAACGATAATGACCCAATGCTCTGTCCTATCTAGATCCCTTTTCAAGGCCTCTCAGCCCCCCAGGGAGTCAACCTGCCAAAGATGCATTCCACTCCTGTATCCAGATCTCTGATAAAAAACACTGAACAGAACCAGCCTTGGACCAAAGCCCCGAGGAATGCCACTAGTGACCAGCTACCAGCCAGATGTGGGCCCATTCAGTACAGCCCTCCGAGCTCTACTTTTGAGCCAGTTCATCACTTAGAGTAGCAAGAACCTGTTTGTATCACAGTAAAATAAGTTGTCTATAAGGGACAGTATTAAAGGCTTTACTAAAATACAGTAAGATCATATGCATCGCCTTCCCTTCATCAAGCAGGTGACCTTATCAGAGAAGCAGATCAAATTACTGAGGCAGGACTTTTTCCTCAATGAACCCACGTTGACTGTGCCTGCCAACAGTTTTGGTTTGTTCCAACTTTTCAGTAGCCCCTAGAATAACTTTCTCCACAACTTCTCCAAGCAACAAGATCAGACTAACAGGTCTGCAGTTCCCTGGGATCTCCCTCAGGCACAACATCACTCATACTGCAATGTCTCCATCTGGTTGATGAGAAAATGCTTTGGTGGTTTCACCCATCCTGCTGTGTCGGGGAAGAGCTGCAGCACAGTGTACCTCCAAACAGGAACGCAATATATAGCACCTGCTTTTTTCTGGCAGAGACAGACAAGGCTCACTGCTTCTTGCTGAACAGACTACGTTGATTAAAAACTCCTTTTTTTGTTAGATCCCTACCAGGAATTACAGGAATGTAATCGGTCTTTTCCTAGGGTGAAACACTTTCTAGGAGGAGAGAAGTTGGCTGTAAGAGTTTTTAGGTATTTAAAGGCGACATCTTGATAAGGTACATAACTGCCTTCTGTGAGGGAGAATCTTGTTTCAGTAAGACACAAGGGGATAAGTTTGTCCTCACGCTGTGCTAAATCATGTTAGGTACTCTAACAAAAATGAAACGTGCATTTTTGAGAGTGTAACAAAAGGAGGTTATCTGTTATACAGGCAGCTATCAAATAATTGAATTAAGTCGTATCTTCAGCAGCAAATTTATGTTCAACATTCATCTAATTGTGGTAATAGCATGGAATCTGCAGGCTTTGCTCACAGTACAAGAGATGTTAAGGTGGCTTAGGCAAGTTGCCAAGAAGAGGTAGTAGAAGAGGCAAAGCAACAGTCATCCTACATCCAACAAGACACCGAAGATGGGAGTTTTTCATTCCCTTGCAAGTAATTAATAGAATTATCTCAAAAGATACAAATGCATGTGCTGAATCACAAGTAATGTATCCTCACCAAATAACTGGGAAAAGGAAACAAACCATGATCAGAAAGTTAAGTTATACTAGCACTGTATGAATCACCAAAGCTTGGTGCATTAATGACTGCCTCCATGCATTAAGTTTGCATCCTCCCCCCTAGAACCTGGCCACCCGACTGAAATAAGGGCAAAGATCAATTTCTGTAAAGACCAGGACTATTTATTTTTAGGAAAGTACAAATGAAATCAGACGAAAAGAACCTCTGTTAGATAATTATATTCTTTCCATAACACAAACAGGCAAAACTCCACAGAACTGAAAACAGCTAGATTTCAAGTTAATAATACAGAATCACTTCCCATGAAGTTGAGAAGACTGAGATCAGTGCTACAGTGCTGCACTAACTAATGAGACTCTTCAGTCCCACAGAAAACTACACGCAACTTATACTCTCCCAGTTCTCAGCATAACACACAATCACATCTGTGTTACCTTCCAGCACGAGTGAAGTGTTAGGACAACAGAATGCCTTACCCCCTTCTTTCCTGGAATAGCACACTCCCAGTTCATTAGATTCATTGTGCCATCTGGGTTTTTTGTAGGTACTGCTACAAATCCCTGAAGTAAGGCGGAACAAAAACAAAAGGTGAGTATTTCAGAAGACATGCTTAGAACACTTCATGCCACATCTGATGTATACACAGTTATTTCTTTGTGCAAAACACAGCTTTAAGCAGTTTCTTATTTAAAAATTAATTATTGTAACACATCAGGGAAAGAGATAATCAGAACATGAACGTAACTGTACAGGTCAGAAAGTTAATGGTGCTCAAATGTACTTACAAATGGATGATCTTTTCTCCAGGCTTTCCTCTCCTGTGCAAGTCTACTTAGAGCTATGCCAGACATATTCAGAGTCCCTCTAAAACAAAAATAGTTGCTTTTAGTACAACCTTATTTACTATGCAGGTTACATTCTGTTCTCTATATAAGAGTTTTGATTGCTCAGGAAGTGTTTTGGCCTTCCATTTCTACCGTAGCCACAACATGTTTTTGCACACTGCAGATGTTAACCAGGAATAACGTCACCAAGTTACCCCTCATCAGCTATTGACCCAGTTTCACATACACCCACTGTGTATTTCATATTTGAACCACACAGTCAAAATAATTCTTCGAGTATCTCAGTAGCAGTAACACTGCCACCGATAGGAAAAAAGGCTCAGGTTTCCTGCTTGTGTGACTGACAAAGGCATAGCTAGCTCTCTGTGACATCATGAAAGGTATGGCTTTCCTCTGAAGGCACACACCTGCACTGCTCCCATTTCTGGCAAACGGGAGAATAAGAAACACCACTAACAGACCAAGTCCCTGCTAAAATCCAGGGTTCTACACCAAAACAACACGGGCAAACAAGGATTTAGCAAGCTGAAGTGATTTTGATGTCGTGTCAATGGAAAAGTTCTAGACAGCAGCAGGAACAGAAGACAGAAATTAACTGAGGAAGAGCCAGTGAATGAGCCCGCTCATTGCACAAGGCAGGTCTAATGCCCACATAAACTGAACAGTCTTCCAGGATCTTTACTGTTTTAAGTAAGGGCCAAGTACAGCAACCACGATGTGCAGAGCACAGGTCACTGCTACAGACAACGTGAGGACAGTTCTAGACACAGTGCTTGAATAGAGCAGCCTCTCAGATTCAGGGGAGGATTCTCCACTCACCCACAAGAGCAGCTGAATGAGCCCTTAATTTTCATGGTCAAACTGTACCTAAACTCATTGTTTCATTAGCCACGTGGTCAGAAACCTCCAGTAAAGATCTTTTTTATCCTCTTCCCTACTGCACTTCTACCCATTTTAAACAAGAACTAAAACTTGGTAGCTATTCTACTACTTCTTACAGCCACCAGAAGAGCAGTATCTTTCTCCTAAACAAGCCTACAGAATTAGTGAAAGAAATATTATCCCTCTACTAGAGCAAACACTTACACACCAATTAAGGACTATTAGTGAACACAGTGCAACTCTTGTATACATAAACTGCCTGACCATACCAACTCCAGCTCAAAAAAGCCCTTGTTTTAAAATCCTGATTACTCGTGCACATCTGCCGTACACTCAGAAGATTAGAAGACATCAGGCTCTCCATTTACATATTTATATCAGAAGTGGCCCAGCAGTACAGACACCTTAACTAAGAGTCCTTAAAAACACTTCCTCCCACCCCTCCCCCCTTCTCTCCTCTCCCTCCTTTCTCCCCAAGTCAGATCAGCTTACACGTCCTCAGTCCATCATTCCAACTTCCAGGTAGCAGTACAATTCCTGCTAGAATGCAACCACAATTGAAGCTTTTTAGAAGGCACACTAATGCTCCGTGCAGTACACACACACAAAGGAATCCTGTATTCATTCTAATGTTCCCAATACATGCATTGGTGCCCTGGTTAGATAAGAACACGTGCAGGACTTCACACCAGAACCGTAGGTAGCACTTCAGCTTTCAGTCAACTCACCAGCAAGAGCAGCAGAGCCTCCCAAGAGAAACCAGAACAAAAACAAACTTTGCACCTCTCCTTCAGCAAAACTATGAAGGGAGTAACTTTATTTCGTGAGCTCATACCCCTGCTAGAGATTTTAATGAACTAAGGAGCATGTGACAGAATTTCACCCGTGCTTTTAGCACCTGGACATCTACAACAGTAATACTGACTTTGCTATAATAATTTAAATAATTGATTGTGCTTATAAGCTATTCAAATGTTAGATAGCAACTCAGTACCTCCTGCAGATGGACGCACCGCCTTCCCTGTAACTACCAGTCAGTCAGGCAGCATTTCCCTCGAGGTCCACATATACAGTTTATGTCCCACCAAACAACGCCAACCAAATTCTTTCAGAGGAAAACAATTTCACCGGCTCTGTGCAAAGCTCTGGCTTTTGCACTATGCCATGCCCAGTAAATTGAAGACATTTTTCTGCTCTACAAATAATTCTTTCAAATCTTGAGGCATTTCAATTAAGCACCAATTACACCACATCCTTTTTTCTCTGGTGCACATGCACACACCGTTATGACCAAAACCATTTTGCACCTCAAGACCTGAAGTCCCTTGACGAGGTTCTGCACACCACCTCCTTCCCAAACACAGCGCTTCGGTCTTCCCAACACCAACCTTTCATTCCCTGAGTTGAAATGTCAATTTCTTGATTTTTTTTTTCCCCTCACTATGGCACAGAAATTATGTGTGACTGCTTAATTTCACAGCAGGATACATATCATAAAGAATTGGGGAGGGAAGGAGGGAGAGAAAAGGCATGTAAAAACAGTTCAGCTCTGCCATTGAGCAGCCTAGTTAAATAGTTACAGGTAACATTAAGAGAGCTTCTGGCTCCTAACCAAGTACTTCAACAGTAGGATTTGTGAACAATAACAAAGAAAGTCTTCCTAGTCAGCATATTCTAAACGAAGGTGATTTCAGGCTAGTTAGCATTACTTCATACAAAGCAGAGCCTGTGACTTTAAAGCTCAGTATTTATTTCCGTAGCTCCCTGCCCGAGTGGCAGAGCTGCTGAGAACTTCAGTGTCCAAATCTGAACAGTTTACAAATGAGTCAAACGTGATTAACCAGGATATCTTAAGAGAGACCTGACCAAGAGATAAGCATTTGTATTTTCAGGTTAGCTTCCAGGTACTTATATTTAGTCTACTTAATATTTTCTATTCCAGTCCCCTGAATATTAAGGCCATGTAATGGAAATCCAATAAATTCTGATACTTGCCAGGGATTTAATAGCAGTCACTTCAGGCACACCTAACCAGAGTTAGACTCCTAAAGAAGGAATGAGTTTCGTTACACTGTTTTATGTATTAGTAATTCTTAGCTGATACTTCCAACCCACCACAACTATGTGTTCCGTGGCTCTCTTTTAGGTTTGAACTTTTATTTTTTATTACCTCAAGCAATAGTCAAACTTCAGCTTGTGTTCAACAATACTAAATAACAATTGGGACAGAACAGCTCAGCCACGTCTGAACTTGAACTGACGCCTGTATTTGCTCTCCCTCTTCTGCAAGACTCTGGTTACAATGTCTCAGACAGGTCCGAAATAACCGAATTGTCATCTTCGGGCAGAGTGCAATAGACAGACTGCCTGCACTGAGCAAGAAACCGATCTTCTTCCCACTTCCTTTTCACCTTACAAGAAATCCAGAATTCTGGGGGGCTGCTTTTCCTACAGCTTTTTGATCTCAAAGTTCCATAGTTCTCCACGTGACTCCAGGAGTGTGAAAAACAGCCAGCACAGAAGGACGTGGGACAGCAGACCATGAGTTCTACAGCTTGTGAGATACCTCAATGCTTCCCACCAAGAATGTGACGCGCATCAGTCAGTGCCTGGCAAAGCTCTTCAAGCAGTTCCACGGGCTTTGGTTACCCTGACAAGGGCAGACAAGCACCCAAAGCCTCTTGTCACAAACTGTTAGCGAGGCACAAGAGACCACTGAGACCGAAAGCCCACTTCAAAAACAGATCCCATTACTTAGCAGTCCCCTCAAAGGCGAATCAATCTAACAACAAACTGCCAATACTCTCTAGCAGCAATTCAGTGAAAGAAACTGAATCTCTTACTCAAACTTCCTCTCTGCTGGAGCTCAGGATAGGATAAATAGAGGTTGATCACCTCTCTATGTATGCTGTCAGAAATTACAAAGGAACAGGAAGGAATTAAGTATTTAATTAAACCTGAAGATGTGCTCACTTTTTTTTTTTTTTTTTAATCATTTTTCCCCTTTAGAATCTTGCCCAAAAATCTGTAGGATTTTTTTAAGCACTTTTTTTTTTTTTTTTT
>JACDJE010000168.1:1070307-1129253 GCA_016647715.1 Pavo muticus
CTTTTTTTTTTTTTTTTTTTTTTTTTTTTTTTCCGTTTTGTTTGTAATTTGTTTTTTAGTGGTTTTTTTTTTCCGAGTGTGACTCACATTCTGTCATTATGTTTGGCTTGTTTAATTTTAATGAAACCGACATTTTTTGTCTTTAAACCTCCTTTTAGCCGCATCGTGCCATGGTCTGTTTGTTGATGTTCATTGAGCTGCACCGTATGTAGCGCCGTAAGACCAAGATGGCTCATCTTCCTCTCCCTTCTGTCGTCACTCCAATTAGGCATTTCCATAAATAAGCACGCATATATCGAATGGGACAGATTTGGGCTGGTGCTCAGCTCCAGAACCTCACTGCCCCATATCCCACCCAGAGAGCAGTGCTTGGCACGCTGCGGTGGAGGCACCGTCCCCGCCAACCCAGGCACCCGCCAGGTGGAGATTTAAATTGCCACTGAGAAGAGGAAAGGCGGCCGCGCTTAGCAGGGCAATGATCTCCTGTTTGTACCCATAACGGAGTACGAAGCAAGATGTCGTCACTTTAAAGCGCTGTGAGAAAAACCAAGGCCAGGTATTAAGCAAATTCTACTGATAAAGACACTATGGCAGTAATGTGAGGATGGGTGTGGAGTCTTCATCAGCTGAGGGTTTAAAGGTAGCTTAAATTACGCGTTTTATGTGCAGCCACTCCTGTGTTTAACCAAGAGGGTGGGCCAAGTGCTCTGGTACGCTCCTGTCCCGGTTTTATTTATTTATTTTTTCTCTAAACAATTCACACTCTCATTTAAATTTAATCTTGGTTTGGCTCCACAGAAATGATGGAGGAGCTGTCTCTCTCCAGGCTGGTCTCAGAAAGTAGAAACAAACCAGATCCTTGAATCACTTGCCGTATTCTCACCCTATCTTCATTTAGCTTCCTTCCATAAAGGAATCATTTAAGAGGAATTATGTTCCTTTGGAATGAATAGTTCCTGTTCCTATGCATGCTTTACCCCATTGCATAGCACAGTGATTCAAAATAGGATATCTGTCTTCCTGTGGGCCCTCCCGCCCAACTTTCTCTCATCCTAATGCACAAATACCTATGACATTAGCTACTTTATTCCTTTTAACTAGTAAATGCTGGAGGAGAGATGGAGAAGAGCTAGCAGCTTTGTGTACAGAAAACATCCTGACTGTCACTAATGACTTGGAGAAACAGGAGTCTCAGAGATCTTAATGAAAACTCTAGTTTCAGGCTGCTTCATGCAACAGTTACTGGATGCCATCTCAGTTGCATATTATTTGGTGAAAATACATTTGGAATATCTGGTGGTTTCTTTGCAAAAGTTAGGAACAGATTCTTTCAGGAAGCCTGTTCAAGAGGCCGTGCCAAATCGCATGAAAGACCACTCCAGCTACACAATCTTTCACCATAAGCAAATGCTCACAGCAAAACCAGGACAAATACGTACTCCTGTTTACCTTTCCAAGTGTCTATCACTTGCAGTATGGGTGCTTCTAAGACATATCTGTATTTAAGAGCAGCTTTGTAACACATTTGTTGAGGTAGCAGGCAGGTTTCCTGTGTAGTGGGTACACTTTCTGGGGTGTTCACATTGCTTGAATTTGCATCCTTCCAGACTCAGCACTGAAAACTGTCACTGCTGATCTGAACGGACATGGTGGAAAAAATCACATTTCTTTGCAGACACTGAGGATTCCAGTGACGTTACCAACAGCGGTGATTTTAGAAGGAACGGTTAACACACCATTCACAGGATTTATCTTGTGAGATTGGGCAGGCTGCAGCCTTGGGTAACACAAATAAGGACTATGTGTTTATGACTGCCAGGCAAGCCTGGAGCCTGCTGAAAGCAGAACATGCAGAGCTGTCTTCACCTTCCTGAAATGAAACTTCCTGCAGAAAGGAACATTAGCTCTAAATAAGCTCCAAATGTTATAAAATCTAAACTACATGCTGTCACTTGGAAGTGTGCAGTCTAGGTGAACTATCTACTTCAGATCCCCCTTCTTAACTGGCTTCTGGTACACACTTATCCCTTCTGTGCTCTCGTTTCTGCTGATTTGTGAAGATGCCTGAAACTGCAGATTTGTGCAGTAGGAATCTGGATTGAAAGCAGTGCTGTTAATGGTAAAGTGCAAATACATTTAGTAACAAAGCCTGATAAAAATATAGAGTGAACACATTAAGTAGTTAATTTCTACTTGAGTAATTTGCTTTTATGGTATATTTTAGCAAAATTCAAATACAATTAAAATGCAGGAAATAACTTTAGTAAACTGACACAATTTCACTGAAGTTTCTAAATATGTAAGGAAGACTTTGAACATGCCTTGCATTTAAAGTGATTAAAACTATTAAGATGAAATTCACCTCATCCTTAATTGTGTAGCCCCTTAGGATTTCAGAGTTCACTAAGTGGCTTATTTACACTTCTTATTACAAACTGTCAGTTTCAGATTCATTTTTCAGATATAAGTATTTATATTAAAAATCTACATACTGGATTCTAAGAGAAATCAGTGAGGTTAGGCAGGTTGATTTGTTAGCTATGTGAATGAAAGAAAATACATACAAAGTCATTAATTAAAACTCGACACTTTTCTTGGTTATGTATCCATCCCAGAGGGGACAATTTCCTGCTATAATGATCAGTGACAGTCAGCGTAAACACTAAGGAAAATACCTTAATTTCCCAGTGGATGTACATCTGAATAAACATGGCTTTTTCTGTGATCAAGTCTTTGAGGAAACAAAAAAGGATGCATTTCCTTTACAAAGGAAAAAAGTATTGCTTTGAATCACTGTAGAAAACAAATCATTTTATATCTAAATGAAGTGCTACACCAGGTATATCAGTGACTGTTACGGTCAACCCTAATGGATTTAGAAAAGAAAGATTTAAGACATCAGACTTTAAAAGGGAAAAACAGATTTATTTCATGCAGTTTACAATATGCTAGTGTTATGAAAAGGAGGTTAAAAAAATACCCACACACATTTTTAATCATATCTTTGTTTTAAAAATGATGGCTAACTATATCAACTTCAAATGTTTTGGGAAGCCCTAGCAGATTTTTTATCCAGGGAAACTCCCTGGATTCAATTTTTTGTCCATGTCTGTGCTAAGAGTTCTGGCTAATGCAAAGGCATTAAAACCAAATCAAAACTCAAACTTTGCTGCAGTAAGAACACTTCAGAGATAACAAATTGGCACAAAATAAAGTGTTATTGCTAATCCACTATCCAGGAAATAACATGTTGCAAGTATGGCCACTTGGATATTAACACAAACAGCTGATGCACAACTAATTGTGAGACAGGTGCTTTAAAACCAACAAAACCAACCTGCTGAATTGGGTACGTGGGCCTAGACAGACTGTAGGAAATAGATACAGGGATTTTTTCACAGCTAGGCTCAGATGAGGCTCAGGACAGAAGCAGGCTGAAATAGTTGCCATTTGGTACTTGTTCAGTTTGGTGATCTTGGTTCAGTTCCAAGCAGACAGGTTGGCAACATTTTTTTTTACAGTGTCTTGGCACTTGCTTTTCTCTTAGCAAGAACGCGTGGGCCAACTTAAATTTGAGTAACGTTGTGCATGAGCTTTTGTAAAATCTTCAAAAGGAGCAAGAATCACATACACAGATATTTCAACTCTTACATTTCATATGGATTGGACCTGGAAGTCTGAACAGGTGTTGGGTTGGGTCAAACCCTAGCCTCAGCATTCCAAAGCAAGGAGAACTTGCAGAACCTTCTGCCCCAGCTGCCCCCAAAGGATCAAAATAACTCTCAATAAATTGTTTTAATTATAGTAATTATTTATACAGAACGTCCTGAAAAGAACCCTGGAAAGAACCCAGAAGGCTCTGTTTGCAGCAGTATTTATTTACTGAACTTTCCAGAATTTTATACCTTGGTAGATCTTGCAACAGTGAAGGACAGCTAAGTTGCAATGAAATATTCAGCATCAATTTCCTGGCACAGAATCTTCCTCAAAGTCTCTCTGTTGGCAGTTCTGTTCACAACAGCTGTTAGATTTCAACATGGGCAATAATAAAGTGGTGGGCAAATGTGCTGTCATCTCTACTCCTTACCAAGCTGGATACTGAAATTCCAAACAAGATATGAACGCAATTATATCTGCAATTGGTTATATCTGCAATTTCTAAAAATGATTTTAGAGTCTGCATTAGAAAAACAAACTAGCTGCTTTTTAGAAGTTATTTATGCCTCTAGAACCTCAAATTAGCCCTGGACAGTATTTTAGCCCTTAGGATTTCTGCAGTGAAAATGAAAAGAATTCCTTCTTTTACGCAAACCGAACAATAAAATAAGACCTATTTAGCCCTTTAAAGCCTCAGTCCAGTAAGAAGCCTTTAAAGACAGCTCCTGATTGTTGTGAGCCAAAAGAAAGAAAAATTATATTACACTGAGTCCAGGCAGCTTTCTACATTTTTTTTTTTTTTAAACTGAATATTCATCCTATTTTAAGAATCAATAATCCTACTCACAAACCCAGGTAAAATCCTGAGATTGTCCTTAAAGCTGCAAATAACTGCAGTCTAAAGTATAGTGAAGCAAACAGGCAGCTTCCTGTATATATCTCAAAATGGCTGTGTTAGGAAAGACACTTCACCAGAGACCCCTGGAAGTTTTAATCCCACTGTCCTGAGATAACAGGTACTGCTAAAGGCAAAGCAAAATCCCATCTCTGTTTCAAGGACCCCAACTTTCAGGGCTGATTGAAGAAGTTAATTCAAAAAACTCGACAGAGATTGTTGATGCTGAGAGATTAAAACAGGAGAATGACACTTTCTTGTTTTACTGCATTTTAAGTGAACAAAATGCCGAGTTTCGTCTCCAGACTCTCTTTTTTCCCTTGACCTTGATCTCCAAGAAAAGCCCAGTTCTTAGCAGTTCTCCCAGTACATCTCAAGGAACATATTCCAGCATACCTGAACAACTGGACAACACACATTATAACGCATTTCCTAGATAGCTGCATTCACTCACACATTTCTGCAATCTAAGTTCATTTTTATAATACTAACGAAACAGTAATTTGTAAATGATATGAGTTTGTTACTGCTCAAAAAGAGACTGAAACTTCCAGCAACCTCAACAGATGTTCACGGAATGCAGTGTTCTGTTCTGAGAATTAGTTTTCTGAAAATATCATCATCCCACTCAACAGACCTGCTCCCTGAGCAAGTGCATTAATCCGTTAGAATTTATTTTTTTTCTCTTTAAATACTGTCCCACTCTCAGAGAAAGAGGAGATTGAATCAAGTTCTGGTATCTCCAGGAAATAATCCCGTTTCTCATCAGTCATAACTGCACAGAAACACTGCTGGAAATGGAGCTACGCAACTACTGCCTTAATAAAGTCTGAAGAGAAAAAGCTGGATGGATATCTTGAGCTCAGTTTCTTCAAGAATGTGTTTCACTAATGCTCAGGTGGGAAGATGAAACAGTTCCCAGGAACTGTTATCACGACAAGAAGCCTACTGAATTTGAAAAAACAAAACCAACATTTTCCAAATGTTCCAAGTATACGACTCTGAAGACTGAAAGTTCAGTAGGCGACCAGGCCTGTGTCACACGTTTCTGTGGGATAACAAACTGCAGTTATCCATAATCCTCAGAAACCCCACAGTAAGAGAAAATTCCAGGTAAACTTTTGCTAAAAAATCTATTTCACACATACTGTGGGACCTGCTGAGTCAGACCATACTTTTGGACAGTTCCATTCACAACTTCGCAGCCTCAGAATGACTTGTTCATTGCAGATAAACTCTGATTCAGTTGCTGCCTGAAGAAATGCAAAAGTGTTTGACATAAAAATCAGTCATCTCCAATATTAAAAAATAGCCTGTTTCCTAACCTAAATAAATGAATATACTAAGTATAGACTTCTTGGTTCTTCAACAAGAAGTCCATCATGCAATGAGTCTCTGAGAAATTCCTCTAAAAATCCACTACGATCTACTGAAGGGCCTCCATGAGCAACACGCCAAACCATCGCCCTGAATATTCATGGAGTGAAAGCGTGGGAAGATAACCTTCCACAGAATTTACATTTTCATGAGAGGTTACCTTAACTAACTCTATGTTTTGGTACCTCTCTCTTCCTACTTTCCTCCTTCATCAATCTCTCCATGCACAAAACCCTAAATCCTAACTTGGAATACTGTTTTAATGTAAAGAGAGAGGAGCTGGAAAAATCCAGAGCTCACCTCATGTTTTTTTTCAGAATAGCTTTTCAAATACAATCCCTCAGCATCAGTTTTCCATAGTCATGAACAGCTGGCTTAAGCGAATACTCCCCAAAGGACAGAAAAGAAACAAAGGACGCCAGTTTAAACGACGTCCGTACATTACCTCATCCCGCAAGATGTTAACATATGAAGCACTTGTTGAAAAACGTGATGTAAGTTGGACTCCAATGCAAAAAAAAGCCCCTTACTGTAGCTAACTGTACTTGAAATTACAAGAGTCAAATAAAAACCTGCTTTAGGGATTGATTCTTAATGCCTTGAAAAAGGCACATGATTGCACTTCCATCTAGCTGAAAGCCTCAGATGTTCACAAAAAAAATCAACAACAGCAAGAACAGAAAAGTAGGTAGTTCAGGTGTTCTCAAGCAATAGCACATATAAAATAATTTACAAGGTACCTGCCTTTTTTTTTTTTTTTTTTTTTTTTTCTTAAAATCTCCATGAGGTATTGGAAACAAAGTGCAAAATGGTCAACCATTTCCCCCAAATTTGCTACAACAGGGATGCAATGTAAACTGGAGAGCAGGTAATCTCAACATAAAAGCATGTTTTAAAACTGAAAAAAATCCAGTGAAAAAACATACTTAGAAAAAAAACCAACCCTTTTCCGTACTCTGAGTTTGTTCGACTGGCTCAGTTTGTTACTTATGCTTTGCTGCTGCCATTCTTGAAGATCTCACCTCGTGAAATAAAATACTCTGTCTTTTGAGGGTTAAATAAGAGACAATGGAAGTGCAGATTTAGAAGGATTATTACGCAGATATTTCGGGCATTAGAATACACGTGCGCCAATGCCACACTGCTCTGTAAAGCTCATCAAGAAAACCTGGTCGGCTGCAATTCCATGAGCTGGGGAGCTCAGAGAATATGGTGGAGTCATGCTGTTTAAAAACACAGTGACTACTGCAGCAGAGGAAATGCTTTAATATGTTGATAACACAGACAATATTTAGGCTTATTTTCAGATACACAAGATAATCTGTTACTATTTAGGGGAACCTTGGGTGCTAAATTTAAGCTGATAAAATATGGGTGCCTAAAAAAGTATAAAAGTATAAACATTTTCCCCTACACAATTACATTTTTAGTAAATTCAATTCAGTTCGAACATCTTTAAAAAAGACAAACATTGTATGCGTTGTTGTGGAGGGGCCAGCAGCTTTCAGTGCAGACCACGTCCAAGTGGCAAAATGCATTACAAACCCTTTCAAGCATTAGATGCATGGACAAAATGTTTAGCTCATTGTTTAACCAGCTCAGTAGAAATTTTTTTTTTATTTTTTTTTTCTACAAATTCTGCCAAACTTTTATCAATGTATAGTAAGTCTTTTTTGGTTGTTTTTGTTTTCTTTTTTTTTTTAGAAAAAAAAGGGTAGGCCTTAGGTGCTTGATAATCAGGCATTCATGTAGAGGATTACCTAGAGTATACGCATAAATCCTGAAGTTACTGAGAATTAAAACAAACGTCTTTAGAAGTCAAAATGATTTTGTAACTTTTTGAAACTCCCTTCCACTGCTTTCAGCTCCACGTGTCAATGAAGCTGAGTTTTATACTGTCGATATCATTAAGTGTTTCAAAGACGTGAAAGATTTTTCTCAAAACATAGTGTACTAAAAAGCTCCAGTCTTGTGTATTAGCCTTCATCCAGGACACAAACCAATCAAGCTGAACCAGATGTTTTCAAAGTGTTCTTTAACTGCATAGTTGCAAAAGTACTGAAAGACTGATTATGGTTATCTTGAACGTCTGTTTTTTCAATATTTCAAGAAGTTTTTCAATTGCACAAGCTCGTGTTCATGCTCAAGGTTGATTTTTACCCCAGTCACAGAGACAGGGATCCAGGACCAGCCAGACCAATTTCTATAACCTCCAGCTCTTGAAATATCTCTACCATAATCCACTGTTATCAATACTTACAGGAATTTCAGAAGTACAAGCACAGATATGAAAACTAACATCTCAAAAGAAACAAAATTTTCTGTTGTTCATCTTAAGTGAATTTTGATTCCCCTTCCAAACATCTGTCTAAGACTGGAGCGTGACTTCTACAGGAGGAGACTGTTTTGTCAGAAGGAACATCAAGAATGACTCAGGTGAAGGCCATTTTCTCTGAGTATAGTCTTCCCTTTGGGTATTAACGTACGCTATAAACTCAGTCAATATATACAAACCTTCCTTTAAAGAAAACCTTTGCTGTGTAACTTTTTACGTGCTAGTTTCAGTTGATCTCCTAGGCTGTTCTTACCTAATAGAATATGTTGCAGTGCCATAAGGAATGTGCAGTGTGAGACAGTCAGCTGGGGCTGTCACTGATGCTGTCACTGATTCTGAAACAATATAGGCCCAAATATTTGCATTTGTGGGCTGTAACGTGTGTGTGTGTGTGTGTAGCACCAATTGCATTGTCTTTTAAATGTTTACAATTATTAGTAGGAAAATCTCTGCTAACTGATCAACATTGGGTCATCCAGCACCAAGCATTAAGTGCTACATGTCTCAGAGGAAAATATGAGTGCGTGGTTATTTCTTTTCAGATGGCCAGTGTTGGATAGCCCATAAGAGAGTACAACCATGCACTACAACCAAAACTTAAAACACACTCCCACACCATCTATTCCCATTAAGTAATCTTACAACGCATTAAGCCAGTTGACACCAGCTTATAGGCAAAAATGGTTGAACCCAGATCAACAGAAAATTGTCTAAATCAGATTTTTGTCTTTTGCAGCCAAGCCTCTTCAATGTGACAACTCACTGCATCTTGGAATAAACAAGAAAAAACTTCACCCTTCAATACTGCCTTCACATCCTGGATCCTCGTTCTTGCAAAATCTGAAAGAGGCAAATAAAAATTCTATAAATGAAAATCCATGCAATGTCATTCCTAAAGAATGGAGGACAAAGAACAACATAATGACTACTACAAATAACTGATATCAATTTTTTAAGAAGCTGGTTCAAGGACCCTCCTGAAGCCTGTTCTTTAAGATTGAAAAAAAAAGAAAGATTAATACATACCATATTTACTGTCAAACATTGTGAAAACACATGTACGTCACTACTGGTAACAGAGTCTGATTAATATAGCCAAAGCTTAAGGGTTGGGAGATGTAAGAAGTAAGCCATTTCAGTCTCACCATTGTTCTAAATTTACTTAGGTCCTGTATGGTAAATGAACTCAGATACTTTATTGAAAATGAGGATGTAATCTTAATTTTTTCCCACTGTTGAAAAATATCCTTAACTCTTGAAAGTTTCAGCTGCAAACTGCATCCTCTGAAAACATGAATTAGCAATTCAAAATGTGCACAAATGACACAGTGGGTGAGATGATGCAGACAGCTTTCAAAGACCAAGAGTACAAGTTGGCAAGAATCTAATCTACATTTGAAACAGATGTCCAGGCTTGATATTTTGCATGAACTACATGTAACCAACTAGATTTCTTCATAGATGTTTACTATGCTGTTCAGAAATACAAAGCTCATCAGTTGAACTGACCAGCTATAGGAAAATAAATACTACTTTATGACAACAATTTTTATATATTTTTACATGAATATTGTTTGTTCTGCAAGTTCTCACAAGTTGGGTAAGGCCACAGGAAAACTGCTTCTGTAGAGACAGGACATGTCACACTGCAATTCTCACACATTACTTTGTCCATTGTTATCCTCTGAATGATCCAAGACAAGGAACTGAGAAGCAGAGCAGCTTTTGACCTCATGAGCAGAAACTCATTTCTCACAAATCCCAGCTGTTACTACAGAACTGAGATTCCCATTACAGTGAGTAAAATGATTATTTTTTTCCTAAAAGCAGTTGGTTTGTTTAATATTCACTTCAAAAGGTGTATATTAAATACAGGGGCTGAAGTCTAACAGAAAAAAAATCTGTCCTTGAAAACTCTGGGAAACGTTGTGTGTAACATCTAGCAACACAAAGGTTATGTATTCCATTTGCATTTGACTATTATTTTTCTCCTTTTCTATTTAGATTCTCTTCAGCACCTCCACTGAGGGAAGGATCCGCATTTTAGGATTGACTCCAGGCAACAACATTTCTCACATTGCTACTCTAACCTGAGTGGCAAACAGGAGTAACCAGGTCAGCTCTGAGGCTGCCTGGTTCCACAGGGGAGCCTTCAAGCAAACAAAGAACCAGTCATGACTGAGGTAAAAAATACTACTAAGTAAAGCTTCAAATGTACTGAGCACAGGTATTTATCAGTGTTCATCTGGAAGTTAAACTATGTCTAATGATACTTCATTTTCTCTTAATTCTTGTCTGTTTTCTAAGTACTGGGAATGGCTCTTGATTTCAAATGCTGAAAGAAAGCAAAGGCACAGCATGGGAAACAGCACGGCTGTCTTCGATATACAATTTCTTTCTATGATGATTTGAATTTAATCTCATATTATATCAAATATCATGCCAATAACTCAGTAACACATTCCACCCCAAACAATTCACAGAATCTGACAGCTCACACAATCTTTGTGCTTGCTGGGTGAAAATTGGCAACCACTTAACACAGCATGCCAATTCCATGCATGGCTTCAGATGAAAGAGTCTAGGTATTTGGTTTCTTTTAAATATGGTTTGAATGTTGACAATTGAACATACCAGCCTCTATCAGCCATCAAGCCCAATATGACTTTTTCACAGTGACTACAGTCATAGAATCATAGAATTGTCTGAGAGACCCTAAAAGATCATCTAGTCCATTTCCCCAGTCAAGTAGGGTCTTGCCTGCTCTGCACAACTCCGTGGGACTTTTTTTTAGGACTGGAGTTCAGAAAGACTCCACCACCACTCGTTCAGAGACAGTTCAATGTTAAATTCAAAATTAAAAAACAAATTATTTTTATTTTTTTAAGTCCACTTTATCACTCGCTCACTGAAACCCCTGCAGTGTCTCACTTCGTGGTTACAAAATTCTGTTTCATTTCAAGGTCAGACAGTATTATTTCATTAGGAAAACAGATGACAATGCAGGATCTTCGATGCATTTCCATACAGAAAGATGTTTCTGATGGGCTCTGATACGTTTTAATGCAAACACAGCCTATTTCAGGAGGAAGAATTTACTGTGTGTACTAAACAAAAAGCATTTCACATTGAATTGTAGGAGAGATACAAGTGTGTTGTGCAAGGAAGAGACAGGCCTTGAAAACAGCTCAGTAACTACTACAAAGACATTCAAAAGGGATTAGACAGAGAAGATAATGTCATTGGTACCTATCTGATGCAGTGACCTGCATGTAGGCTTGAAGCCAAAAAAGAAAAAAAAAGCTTACTGGAAGCTGGGGAAATATATCAGGAGTTATTGGATATATGCTTATTACTTAATCTCTTTCCCTGAGTATTGGCAGTCGATTGTAGCTAAGAACAATATATTGGAACAGAAGCCCACACAGTGGCTAATAGGCTGTTGCAGCAATTCTAGCCCATAAGGCCAAAAACATGGCTAAAACAAGCACCAGTGCAGTTAGAAAACATTACTGCATCCACACATTGTGTGAGTACGTTGAAGTCCCATCTAAAATACAACATTTGACTTTATTCTTTCCCTAAAAAATACTCTGACATTTAATAGAGTTAGAACTACTTTCTGTAAACTTCAAGAACACATACAGTAAGATAAAGCTAAGCCAGATCTGGCTGTTCAACTTGGCACACTTTGTTGAGACAGTAAATCCAACATGGATAGAAAATGCCATCAGATCAGACAATATTTTAACATGCTTTGCTTCATGCTTTTCTGGTAACCCCTACTTTTATTAAAGAGAAAGTGATTTCTGATCAGCAGGCTCTCAAGAGAGAGGTGTTCCTTCCACCTCTGTTTAGCAGCTGGGTGAAGGAGGATCTTCTATAGTCACGGCACAGTGATTTTGTCCAAAGAAGGAAAGAAATTTGAACTGAATTTGAATTTCAATTATCAAGAATTCTACCGAAATTGGGCTTACTTACTAATTGCTCAAAGGATGACTGACTGTTCTGCAATTTGAATTTCCTCCTTTTCTCCTGAAAATAAGATGTTAATGAGACCGTGGCTATCTGGGCAATAACGTTGAGAGAAGACACCTCAACAATAGCAGAGGTAACTAACATTTGAAAACGGTTGTGGCAGATCTTCTGAACTGCTGGTAGCTAGGACTGAGGGGTATATCTGGAGCAGAAAGTTTTCATGCAAGAACGTGATCTGCTAGCTAAACAGAGACTTGCACTGATAATGCTCCTTTGTCCTTACTCTTCAAATCTGATGTGTTCAGAATTTTCCTGCTTTTCATGCTTCTGTTCTGTTTTTCCTCCAGGTGCTCTCAGCAATGCTGAATAAACTCAGTTTCTAAGGGCCTGAGTGTGACAGCTTCTGAGATAAGTAGAATGCAAGACCTATTTCCTCCCACTCAGAATAGATCTGCTGCAGATGGAATAGCATCTTAAGAGACTTTCTGTCTCCTGGGTAGCTTAAGAAGCCAGCATTCAATTCCGTCAAAGGACCAATTTACTTTTTTTCAACAAAGCTTCAGATTTGATCCATTCCTTGCAGCCATTTTGTAAGAGTAAGGTCTTTTGCCAAGCCCACCTCAGCAGCAGTTCCTGCCAGCATCAGGTAAGATAATAATCACAGTCAGAGAATGATTTGGGTTGGAACAGACCTATTGCTCAGCAACAGCCACATTCATTATTTTGTCAAAGAGCCAACATACAGAACAGGTATTCTGCTTCTGCTAACCATGCCACAACTATAACCACAAACAAATACACCACTAGGACCAGCCAAAGGATAGCACTACTGGGGACAGGAATTGGTGGGGCAGAAAAGCATCTGGGTAAAATCCTACGGCAGCCAGTGCTCACCGTGACATTTACACTTAATCTGAGTCATTCATATCGTAATCCGTTTCTTCATCTTCACTCTGAGTGGCATGCAGCATGCAGCAAGTATAGAGAAAGGAAAGGAAAAGAAAAGATGGCAAGTGAGTCAGAGCTGCAACAAAGTACAGTCCACTTAGACTTGAAGCATCGGAGAATGGCACTAATTTACTTTTATTTGGGACCCCCACTCTTCATAAGAAAGCACGACAGCAGACAATTTCAAGCAGGAACACTACGGATTTCATGAAAATGTCCTCTCCCAAATGTCCTAAAGTCAGCAGACAGAAGTCAACAGCACCACACAACGTAATAACAGGGACCTCAAGTACATAGGAAATTTAAAGTTGGTACCTTAGCTTCCCCACAGATGGGGAAGGATAGCACTTGAAAATCAAATTTTGGATGTAGATGTTATGAACAGGCTTTAGTCATTGCAGGTAAATAAACTGAAAGAGCAAAATGCTTGTGGGAACACAGGCTATCTTCCAGTAATGTCATAGCTACCTGTAAAGACCACTGAAACAATTTAAGTCAGCGTTCCAAATGGGGTTAAATTCCCTCTCTCAGCCGTACTAGAAGGCTGCAAAAGAGTCAACTACTGACAGAACTAAGAAAAGCAGGCCCTTAAATACACCAAGATACCTGTTACATGGTTTTGTTGGTCATTTTTGTTTTTTACTGCAAATTGACCAGGCCGTTTTTTCCTTAAAAATGCCAATGGCAGGATCATGCTAAAATTACTACTCTGTTGAAAATATACACTACAGGATTGATCATTTTTTTACTTATTAACGACTGATGCTTCATAGCACAGTACATTTTCAATTATCTTTCCATACATTACATCAACAAAACAATGCGTTACGCTTTGTACGTGCTGGAGGTTCACCAACATGTAGTTAAGTGGAGTACAGGTCTGAGAGACAGTAAAGTCTGCATCCATCACTCACGGTGAGAGTGGTGGAATCACACGTTTCAAGATTTTAATTGCTAATGTTTCTCTGTTCCAACCTATCTGTGCAAGCTGTTTTCCATCAAACATCTCTAAGAAGGAATGAGGTGACCTTTGATTACACAGAGTATCAGAAAATGCTTTTTCTATTTTGAAAGTTCGCTGCTGTTAATTAAAATTGAAGTGTGTGTCACAAAACATTACATACTGGTGCTTTTTTGCTTTCTCTAACCCAATGTGTTGCAAAAGTAATAGTTAGGAAGACTTTCCCATAGTTTCTAAAAGTCAGCCTCAGGATGTGATCACCTCACTCTGTATGTATCACTGGATACCCTAATTTCAATCATATGAACTTCTCGAGGACCAACTCAGATGCTACTGAACAGACCACAGACTGGAAGTTTAAAGCTGGCTAAGCAGGGAACTACTGAGACAACAGCTCCCAAGGACCAGTCCAAATTCCTCAACAACACAGTTAGAAACCTCCCAACCAAAAAGGAATTCCTCCCCTCATGCCCTGACAAAACAGCCACCTATAAGATATATAGCATAAAAATAAATAAAAAGGATTATTCAAGTATTGCCATTTATTGCTAGCAGCAGCTCAACTCTTCCAGGACAAAAGGAGTGAATGTTTATATCTTCAAATAAAAATGAGCAATAATTCTCATGCCAAGTCCTGGTCAAGTTATGCTCTGTTCTCATCTCTGAAATGATAGCCAAGTATTTAAACAGAGAAGTCTAGGATTTAGCACCTCTCAGAGCTACTAGTTGTACAGCAGTTGTACCGTGCCCTGAACAAGTTTATCTATTCGGGTTTTGACAGTTCAGCTTGATGTATATTTTCTACTATGTGATGGATGCAATGTAACTCTGGCAACTTCTGAAGTTCCCTGAGTACGTACCACAAATTCTTATGAAGATGTACATCAGGTTCAAGAATTCCACTTTTCATTCCAGGCACATATCCCAGCCCTAAACTATTGCCACACTCCTCTTTGCTGACTCTTAGTTTTCCTGAAGCATTCTGACAAAAGCAGAACTTGATTATGTTAATTCCTTAGAACTCTTTGGAAGTTTTATCTCAACAGAGACAAAATAGCAGAAATCAATAATTTCACTAAATACATAAAAAAAAAGCTTGGAGTACTTTTAAAATGTCATTTACAAAAATGTCTACATACATGTAGCAGCAAAACAAAGTTACACAGCACAGAAAGTAGAGAGGTTCAGCCTATTTGAGGCCACAATGCCAAAGATCCAGATTGCTTTTCAGCATTATTTCAAGATTTATTTACTTAAAGGTGATTTTTGAAAAAGCAATCAGTGATGTTTTACCATCTCCCATTTAAACACACCACATGAAAAGCTTTTAAGCCAACTACAGAAGTACTCAGTTTATCTATAGTCACTTCCTCTTACAAAGCAACTGCACCATGATAAAAACAGTCTAATATGCACAGAATAACACACGTCCACACATAACTCATCTGCCTTCTTACTGCTCAGTTGCCTCTTTACATTTTTCCTTTGTACAAACTCTGAAAGACAACGGATGAAAATGCCTGGATATTGTGCCCACTGCAATCCTTTTATAAAACTGGTTATAGAAAGGAAGGAGAGCTGGAGGGAAACATGTAAATAGTAAGCTATCAAGAATCTTCATTTTTTAATGTATTGCACTGTTTCTCAGAGATGCCATACTAAAATTCTTATTCTTGATTGTAAGATTTCTTCAGTTGAACTCAAGCAAGAAGAACATTTTTCAACTGAGACACTGAAAGAATAAGGAATTATTCAAATGCATAAGAAAAAAAAATGCAGGTTCTCAACTGTAAACAGTAAATATCTGTCAGTACTCAAAAAACAGGACAGGCATCAGGAACAGTACAGCTATTCCATTCAAAGAAGCTATCTGGTGTAACAGATACTGCTGACTGTGCCATTTACACTCTCTTGTACACTGAACACGGAACCACTACTTCCTTGGAGGAGAGAAAAAAAAGGCATGTAAAGAATGGTCCAGAAGAAAGGTATGCCTTGCATTACTTAGCAAAGCCTATGCTGTGCTGACACCATCTCTTTTCTCCAATATATAGTAACTTACCTTTGCTTTTTCACTGGGTTCACTGGTTGTGCCGTAGGGAGTGTTATGCAATTCCTTTGAGACAACACACAGAAATTCAGCCTGATCTTCATTGCCATAGTTATAGGAAGAACCGATACTGACCAGCTGGAAGATGAAAGAAAGAAAAAATCACTTGCATTTCTATGTAAAACAAATCCCACAACTTCGCACTCCTCACTCTTCACACTGATGGCTGTGCCTGAAGCATAAGTCTCCATTTCAATGCAAATACATTTTGATGTTGACAAATACACTGACACTCTGATGGTAAGATAAACATAGCTTTTCTTTTTAAACATTTACAGAATTAATGGCTTACAATTATGATTTTATTGTCAAACAAAAGGCTACAGAGTCAGGCCAGAGGAAAAGCAGCCCGTTCCCTGTTCCTGTTATTTAATGGAAACCTTCCCATCCTCCAAAGTTAATTTTTAAAAATTGGTATGTTGTGTCGTAACGCAGCGCGATTTAGCACATAAATGGCTGCATGCAGGAAGCACTTTAGCCAGGAAGGATAACTACCACTTCACTTACAGAACAACAGCACTTTTCTACTAAAACATCTTCTGAGTGGACAGCACTAAAATTTGCCCCGACTGGAAAACAGCAAGATACAGCATGTTGGGATGCTACGATTAATGTCTGAAATACATGCGTACTGCTGATAGAAAGCGATTTTAGGAAGGACTACAGGTGGAAGCAGTGTATAATGAAATGATTTATAAGCCTCTACAAGTTCTGATATTGAATGATGAATTACAATTTACTGAGCACGAAGGATATGCTAAACATCAGTATTATCTCATATACAACATGTTTATCAGATGGGATAAGTTTCATATACCTTGTCTTACCTTACAGACAGTACACCTGCCTAATGCTAGAAGCTTCACACAGCCTGCCTTTCCCAGCCAGAAACAATTCTGATGAAGCTGGTTCATTTTTTTAAAAAGATTTATTTCAAAGCCACGACAAGGCAATGCATGGTCCTATAATTACTGACACAGACCAAGCACCTAAAAATCAAACTGTTTCAGAAACACTGTATCCAAATGCCATTACCAAAACTATATTACATCTACCTGCCAAACCACCACAGACATGTAACAAGGCTGCCCTATTCCTCAGACTCTATTATATCATTAAATCATCCTGGTAACAGCTCCACAGAAAAGGCTTGACTTGTTTTTTCAGATGAACAACATTTGAAAAACTGTGGTTATTTGTCTAAAAACAAACGTATCTCCATCAGTCTGGCAGAGCACCACAGAGAGTAAGACTTGTTAGAGTAGGGAAGATGAAACCAAGGTGAAATCTTGGTCCAGAATCTGTGCTTAAGGCATGATTCCCCTAACAAAAGTGAAAGGCAGACCATGGTTAAAAGCAGCTTCCATCTCAGGAAAAAATGAAGCCTAATTGTAATTTTAAGGAGAGAGAGGAGATAGATATTCGGATGTTCCAGCACTCTGGTAAGACAGCCAAGCAAGAGCATCCACAGACTGACAAAGCCAGCATCCACAGGAGCGTCAGACAGCATCACTGCAGAATGAAACATCTTGCCAGGCCTAGGCAATAACAAAGTTTTCAGACTCTGATGGTATTACAGCATGCCTAATATCAGGTGTACATCCCTCTCTACCAGGCTTGGCTTCTATTCCTTCTGTGCTCTGCTAAGAGCTACAGCAAGGCTGTTTTCAATGCCTCTCTTTTAAAGGAGGGGAAAGGAAGGACAGCTGAAAGCCATTCTCCTTCTCATTTCAAAAAGAATTGCATGCAGGCAACTTGAACTGCCATGTAGTCAGAGTATGCACAAGACACAGAAACACGTTGGTATTTGATAGCATCATAGCAGTCTGACCATCAGTGTTGTAAAAGATTTGAACAGTACAGAACTGGCAATCAAAATTCAGTACTCTCAGACTAAACTTACTTTACCTACACTGTTTGGGTGTTATCACCAGAAGTCCTTCCTCTCCTTTTCTCCCTTGATTCCTATGATTACTTCTAACAAATATATACGTGGTCAGAAATGTACACAGGCTGATCAAAACATAGTGTGATCAAGACACTTTCACTAAAGCATTTGATGAAGTTAGAAACTCCAAGCCTCTTTAGAAGCACCAATACACCCTCATTAGAATCCAAGGGCACCATCTACCTGGAGAGGTTAAGTCACACTCTTCTGTCTGCACCATAGTATATTTTTGTGAGACAGAATCATAAAATCCCTAAAGTTGCCCAGTTGCCCAAAACGGGCTAAGGAAGTACACTGAAAAGCTGGAAAGATAACTCAAACCTTCTTCATAAATACGATTTGTTGACCCTTGCTCCTATCAGCAAAAAAAATCATGTACAGATTTTTAGGAAAAAAAAAGCTGTTGAGTTGGCTCTAAGCCTGTTGATGTGGTATAGAGTTTGGTCTATGCATTATGTACCAATTAAGAACTACATAATACAAATAGGGCAACTACTTCAATTATTGTCGAATCTTAAACAGTATGTTCAACTCGCTTGCAGATCAGAACACATTCAAAAAGCTGGGTACACGTTTAAATAAAGCCATAAATAATTAACTTGCTATGAAGAGAAATGTGAAGAATAATATTTAAGTATATGACTTCATCAGCATGTAGTCAATTTTTCTTCTAGCAAAATGGCAAGAACTTGATATCAGATAAGCTATGACAACAGCTGAAATGATCCTATCAGAAGAAAAAGTTACTACTTTACTCATTGACACACAACAGTAATAAACGATCTCTCTGACAGACATGATAAAAGATGCAAACATCACCCAAATCCTCAATCCCGATTCAACTAGGCTGACAGCTCCTCAGTTGATAGCTACTTAAATTCCCACTAATGCTTCATAATTCAAATTAGATGACCTTTTACACATAAGTCTCTTTAGGAGATGGCAGACTGACTGCTCATTAGCTGGCTGGACAATATTGAAGTTGTCCATTGCAATAGGTATAGGTGATATTTTGCCATTATTAAATTGCTGGTGCATTACAAGACAAAGTTTGTTTTGCAATATTAAAGACAAGTGCTTCAAAACTCCAGCGTGCTATACTCCTACAAACAGTTCTTTGTGTCTTCAACTAATACTAGTTTTTTACTTTGAGCTCTCCACGACATGAACGTATGAATAATGTCATGCTGCCTATACTCTACACATCCTTAGCAATACATCATATTTCCTACTCAGTTCTGGAAAGTCTGCAAACCTAGTGCATTAATTCCACATTCCAAAAGCTACCTGTGCAACTCTAAGAAATAGATACTGCTGGGTACCTTAAAAGTAGATTCCTGAATACACCCAGGCAGCAGTCCAGGTTTGAAATCAAGAATTGCAAGGCCAAGTGACCACACAATAGGCAAAATTATGCTCATAACTCACTTCATTGTCATATTATCTTATGATGTTATACTAGTCTTTTAGACTGACTAACGTATATATATATATATATATATCAAGGAACAGAAAAAGTACTCCAAGTATTTCACTGATGAAAAATTCTGCAGAACACCAGGTCCTCAAATCAATTCACATAAGAGTCTGAAACAAAGCGTAGCTATACAGAGAGCTGGGATCTGCCTCAAGGGCTACTGGCTAGCAAAACAGATCCCTCCCAAACTCCAGAACACTGGGAAGTAGCACAGTGATTAAAAAAGCAGTGACTTGAGAATAAGGGGAGCGGGAAGGATGAGACAGGCTAAAAAGTAAATGAGACACTGTCACTATTCATTAGGTTCTCAAAAAGCTTTCCCAAAGGGAAAAAAAAGAAAGAAAAAAAAGAAAAAACCAAACCGAACCAAAAAGATCCTAAGATATTCCTTCTTCCCAACACAAGCTTTAAGGCAAACTGCTGGTTTTGTTTGTCTCTCCATGTTTATTATTTCTGAACAAATATGTTATTTGTTGTTCCAGTTTGAATATATTTTATCCACCTAATAACCAGTCACATTTGGAGTAACCACAAATAGAGAACTTGGAACTCAAAAGGTAACTCATTATTATGCAGATGAAATATAGTTGGCTTGGAAGAATGATTAATACACAAAAGTATGGCCCTGTCTGAAATCAGCAAACTCAAAGCTCTATTTACAAGGCTGCCGATATTCGAATTGCACAACTTTTATCTATCAAGTACAGGTCAAAAGCAGTTAACTTTGGAGGAAGATTTGAGGGAAAAAAGTTACCTATTGAGAAGATAAGAACTCTTCGTAAGAAAAACCTTCATTTAACTCAAGTCTGAATAAACATTTGTTTGTTTAAAACAAAACAAACAAAAAACCCACCAAAAACAAACAAACAACAACAAAAAAACCCAGGATGAACATTGATAATGTGCAATGAAAGACTGTGAATATAAATAAAAGCCAGTCACAAACACATACAAACTGCTATGTGTTGTACACCCAGGAATAAAGTGGAATTATTTGAAAGCAGCAGAAACGCAAGGAGGCCAAGCATGTCGGTGTGAGGGCAAAAGGAACAGCGTGACACACCTCACTGCAGCATTTCTGGAAGCATCTCTCTTCCCCTTTCACTTCCCGTGACACTATCAGCAGATACTCTGACTGCTGGGCCCGGCCACAGCCATACTGGGAACCTATACTGACAAGCTGAAATAACCAATCAGAGCAAAACACAAAAAGAAACCTTTGTAAAGCCGCAGCACATACCATTATCCAAATCATACAAATAACAGATGAACTCAAATGTGTAGGTAACATTTACTTGTCCCTAGAACAGGCTACAATTTTAGTTTTAACTTACTAAAAAGTACTGGAAGCAGTCGCAAAGCCATCTGTAATTTCATGGGAGGTTAAAAGAGTTACTGATCAGAATCCAGAAAACTCCTCATATCATTGTGGTGTAACCAACTGTACCAAAAAACCAAAGCAAAGTTTGGTGTATTATGAAAGTGAGAGCATTATTTTCCTGCCATTCATTCCAAATGCAGAAAGTAACACGGATGTAATGCTGGAAGGTGTTATGTAAAGTGATATATCCAGCCTGGGAATTAAAGGGCTTCATCTTGTTCAGGAGCAGTTAAACAAAATACAGCTAAGGAAACATATAAAGTCAACTAGAGGGGGAAAAAAAAGAGTTGAGCATTTCAAAATGGCTTCAGAAGAGCTGATTTACAGAACACCAAAGCAAAGAACTGTCATTTAAAAAATCATCTTGTTCTCATTAAAGTCAATACTGTGAACTGTGCTTGCAGCTGTCAAATGTCTGAACATTCACAAGTCTGTAACAATCTCAGCAGAATTTCACAATTCATTACAAATATTATTTTGTCTTAATGCATAGCAATTCCTAACCCATTTAATTCAAAGTGAAGAAAAGGGCACTTGAGAAAGATGAGAGCTCTCAATTGAGCGTCAGGAACTAGCCACTCACTGCCCATTCACAGCAAGCAGATCACCACTGATGAGAACATTCATGACCAGTAAGTTTATTTTTATCCTCTTATGCTCTGTGAATACCTTTGAAGGCAGCAGATAAATACTGTCTTTTTCATACGGTGAACCTATTGAAGATGCTGTTATGGTGACAGACTCGGGTTACATTAAATATTAAAATTTACATGACTGATATGCTGCTGCTGCTGCCTCAAGCCTTTGTAGGCAGCAGTTCTGTGCGGCCCGAAGTTTCTCATTATGCAGTAATGCCAAAGTGTTCGTTTTCTGATTGCCTGAAGATGGAATGATGGAAGCTAAAAATAATCTACAGACGAACACATTAAAAATCACCAAAGTGGGGCAGCACAATTATTAGGGGTTGTTTTTGGAATTCAGCTGATATATAATTGCAGATTTCTAGCACCACTCATTTATATTCTTCGGAAAAGTGCATCGGTGCATCCTCATAAGTGCACCAAAAGTTTAACACTTTCCACTCCTATTTAATTATCACATCCACTTGTATTTTAAGAGGACATTTTTAAATGTTAAGGGAAAAAACATTCTTTATCAATATCAACCACTAAAACACGTTACATTGGGTGCAGAACACAAGGACTCTCAACCCTCGGGCATTTTTCCTTTGAAAAAGCTGATGATCTCTATTCCACGAATGATACCTATGGAGTGTGGCAGGCGCCATCCCAAAGAGTTGAGCAACAGATATTTATTTAGAAAAAAAAATACAGAAATGTTACAGCATGTTCAAATCTTAATAATATAACTGCTTGGACTATACAAAGTATTGCAATCGTGTTCTAAGTGAAAGATGTCCACTAAAAGCAGGTCAGCAATAGAACTGAAGGAGAGAATGGCATGGCCTGAAGTAAGGAGAAACTGAATAATAAGGCAATGTACAGCTACTGTGGCTGTCTACTTCAAACTACGTGTCTGAGAGAGAGCAACGTGGGGGAGAAGCAAAGTAGGAAGAAAGCTGGATGAAACAAGGCTGTAACGCTCAAGAAAACCACTAGAATTTTCTCAAAATGTAAATTCTAAAAGGAATTATAATGGTTCTTTCTGCAGCTGCACTGCCAAAACAGTAATATTTCAAAATACAATATTCCCAAAGAACGTAGGATTTTAAGACAGCTAAAAGATATAGCAGCAATTAATCTGTTATAAGAATATCTATTTTTTAGTGAAAGACAGTTTCCTGTGACAAAGAAGAATGTCTAAAAAACATTATCAATGCACTGGTCAAAAACTTGTCCCATGGATTTAGTAAGAGCTTTTTTCACTGATTTAATACTGAGCATCTGGCATGCAAATGGATCTTCCAATACTTGAGCTGGAGAACTGAAGAAGAAGCTTTCTCTGTGCTGGTTGAGTTTATTTGATAATGGCTTTCTCTATGATATAAGAGACTTGCACATTTTATAGAATACAAACAAAACATTCTTTTCTTAGGTTTGTGCACTGCAGTCTTAAAATGATCTTTTGTTGTGTTATTCAGGGGAGACTGCATGGGATAAAAAGTTTGTTTATTCCAATGTCTCCTACACCAGACATTCAAAAACATGGTGACTGAGCACCTGTGTCTCACACCAGAGTCACTGC
This sequence comes from Pavo muticus, assembly GCA_016647715.1. Taxonomy (NCBI): domain Eukaryota; kingdom Metazoa; phylum Chordata; class Aves; order Galliformes; family Phasianidae; genus Pavo; species Pavo muticus. The sequence goes on from JACDJE010000168.1 coordinate 1,093,580, forward strand.
TCCAGCACAGTTTAGATACTCTGGTAGTTTAGGCAGTGAATGTTGAAGAGACCATCTACTCACTTTATTCACAGAGATTATCAAAAGTAACAGAAAAATCTTTTTATTTTACATTGTATTCTTCAATGTACACACAACGCTACCTTTATGCAAAGCAAAGAAGGAAAACAAGTAGCTCCCACCTATCCGGCCTCACAGCTGCAGAGGTTTAAGTTGTTTATCAGCCCTTTATCTGAAGAACCACTGTTTGGATCTGACAAACATTTATCTCCCAAGCCCATCTCTTCTATCAAGAGCTCTTTATATCCGATCTACCATTTCTAAAAACTTCTCAATTTTTTTTCATTTTATTCACCATCCAAATGTTGCTGTGCAGACCCCAAGGAGTTACATTTCAAACATGATGTACATGTCTTTATTAAAAGTCAGATCCATTTCACCGTTGGAGAGTATTTCTGTTCTCTGACAAATAAGAATACAAACACAAAGCTTCAATTTAACTGGGCATCTTTTTATCAATCCAATTTCTGATAACGAGTGCACTTAAAAAGATGCATATAATTGACTTTCCTCTTCTCTGTCACATAACTACATTTTCAGAAGACTCTGTAATTACATCCTACATATTTTTGTTACCTGTTCGAATTTCCAACCATCAGACATTGTGGAGACCATTTGAGTGAGTTCCTCTTCCTGGCACTGCAGCACCCTGTACACGTGTTTGACTGGCACCTTTAGAAAGAAATATAAGATGCTCAATACAGCATGGAATTCACTGTCTTTGTGAGTTTTCTCCCTTATTCTTTAGATTTAGAAAGCAACAGTTTTGGGTTTGGTTGAACTCTCATCTGTTCAGAATCACCTTGTAGCAGACTCGGTGCTTCATGAATGCTTCAGGGACTGACAGTGCTACGTAAGTGTTGTAACAGTCCATAAGTAGTTGAGGTTCCTCCATTGTTCCACGTGTAGCAAACCGTATCATTTAAAATCAAGGCTGATATTCTGCTTATAAGGAATGTCTTACCATACTCAAAAACATCTCTACTTCCCTGCCAAGCTTTCCTCTCCAGAACAATGAATAATTGGGACCACATCAGGTGAAATCATGTAGGAAATGCTGGGAGATAAACTCAGGTATCCCGTGGCCCAGCTTCAATATAAAGTTGGGCAATAATAAGTTTGCAATGTATCCGTGAAGACATCATCAGGGAAGGCCAGAAAAGCATTATTAAAGAACAATCACAAACTTGAGTATTTTCTTTACCCAATCAGTTCAATGTCATATTCACTTTTATGAAGAAACACTCATGGCTGGTTTGGCAAGATCTTCACAACTACAGATCACCACAAATACAGAAGGCAACTTTGCTACAAAAGATTGAGAGCTAAATAACATCCGTACGTATGCTGTATAAACATGTAGCTACAGCATATTTAGACAACCTCACCATAGTCAAAGTATGTAAATATACATGAAAAAATTGAGGTTTTTTTCTGAAATAACTATTTCCAAACATATTTTGATAATGAAGTTCTACCACTACTTGACATTTTTTGAACAACTGAATGTTCTTTAGTTTTTGAACAAGAACCAGAATCCTTTGGCTGGTGTAAATACACTGGTAGCTACAGAAGACTTAGAATATTAGTCTTTGGGTACTAATGGCTCCAGCTTGGCCAACGAGGGGGACAGACACCCAGTATCTTACTGGGAAAATGAGCAGTTAAGGAGAAAAAAAAAAGAAGCAGAACCACCCATTACTTGATATCGAACAAATAATGAAAAGCACACTGAAAATCTCACCTGTGAGATTTTGCTGTCTCTTTCTCTTATTTTGTCCTTTACCAGTTTTATTAGTGATGTGATATTGTAGAATTCAGCCTCTTCCAGTACACCTAGAATGAGAACATTTCTTGAAAAGACTGTGTAACCAAATGATCTAGGTCAAAACCACCAACCAGTTCCTAATATCATCTTCTACACAGCTATGGAAAACAATTCATTTTGCCCTAGGATTGGTAAGGGAAGCTACTCTGACTTCCTTCAGGAGAATTGAGTTCTCAAAGTTGAGCTCATTCTGAAAAGTTGTCCTAAAAACAAACTGAAGAAAACGGATGCCATTTCACATACAGAAACAAAAGGAGCACAAATACCATTCTACTGGAGTTTAAAGGACCACCATAGCTCAGGTCCTGCCTTGTGCTGGAATAGCAAAGAAAAATACAAATACTCCTACTGAAAAGCTCTGTAACTGCCAGCGTGCAAAAAACTGCTCTACCTGCCATTTGAGAACATAGCCCTCAAACAACACCTTATAGATTTTGATGCTGTAGCATATTACCAACTGCAACCATTCACGTGTTAAAGTCTCACCTGTTCCCCACACAGACTGTGTGTTTAACAGTGCAGATTGAAGCTAGAATTCAAATTATTTCCTGGTAATATTGTTAGATCCCACTTGTCTTCAATCAATTTCTTGAATACCTTACCAACACGGCTTTAGTACTAAAACAGTCATCCTCCATTAGGGTAAAAGTGATATGAAGGCCAGGAAGGGAGAAGCTGGGGGCAGAAATTACTTTTTGCCATGTTCCACCCATCTGAACATCCCCAAACTTCACTCTTACTTTGCCTTATATCTTCTAACACTCGTTTGACAGGCAGTTTTCATTTTCTTGAAGAAGACTAAAAACTATTTCACAGAGTTATACAGGAAAGATACACGATTATATGATAAGAGGCACCTCCCTTCATAGCTGAATTTCTATGCTGTGTTTCTGAGGATGGGAGCTGTGACACCAGGGATCACTCCAAATGCTCTAACAAGAGCATACTGTAACTGTGCGATACCAATCAGCTTTGTCTGCAATAGATTGAAATGCTGCACTAACATTCATCATCTACTTGTACGTTATTTTTGTTGACTTTCAAAGCAGTAAAAATAAGGATAAAGCGACAAGAGATCAAGAGATTTAGTAACATCCTACCTTCCTCAGCTAGGTCCTTGTTAATAACCAGCTTCCCATGTCTGAGATAGTTCAGCACTGGCCCAAAGTAGGTCGGGTCTCTGTCTATTAAATAGGCACCTGTTTCATCCTATATTAGAAACAAAGAAAGAAACAAGACAGCTAAAAAAGCACAACGATTTGAATGCCCAAGCAGGAATTGCAGGCTAATATTCAGCTTGGTATCTGAATAGCAAGCACGTACTCAGACATAGCCACATCACCTCAAGCCAGGTTTGTTATAGACATTAAATGAAATTCAGCAATGCAGTTGTAATTATACCTGATCAGTTACTCAACTCAAATTGTGTAACAGACAACTTCTTCTGACTGACCAATCGCCCCCGCCCCTTGTTACCAATTATAAAAACATCAGAGCATTGGTGCCACAAGCAAACACTGGAAACTAAGGTTAAAAACAACACAGGAAGTACTATTTCGGTTGGAATCCTGAAGTATCAGAACAAAGGCTCCATTACAGCGAGGTCCAAATACCAGCTATCTTTTTTCGTCAACATTTTGATCTAAAATCTTTCGTTTCTGCCTCAGCTCAGAGGTACAAATACTCACAGGGCACTGAGAACTGCCACGTACCAAGTAAGTGTTGTATGTGCATCTTCTAAAAAACAACAAAAATGTATGCTGAAAATGCAGCTCCTGCCTCCCTGGTGCAGCCAAAGGCATACAGCAACCTCCAACTGAAGCTCAGCTTAGCAAACTGAACTCTGGATTTCGTAGAGCGTTCAGGAGCGTTTCCTGCACAGCTGATACCCTTGACAAAGAATCAAAGGAATAAAACTTTTATTTCCTGTATAATTCAGTTTGTGTGAACAGTTAGTTGTGAGCAATGCAGTATTGATATACTTTGATGGCCAGATGTCTAAACTGAAGGAGCTTGATAACAAGATTGCCCAACAGATACGCCAGCCCTTTTTGTCAACAGATCATTGCAAGTATTACTCCTTTAGTACCTAAATTTTTCCTCAATATATATATATCTGATAAATGTTGATAAATATCTAAAGGGAGGTGGGAGGCAAATGGATGAGTTCAGGCTCTTATTGGTGCTGCATAGTGACAGTGCAAGGAACAACAGCCTAAAAAGTGAACACAGGAAGTTCCATACTAACATGCAGAAGAACTTCTTTATGATAAGGATGACGGAGCACTGGAACAACAGGCTGCCCAGAGAGGTTGGCAGTCTCCTCCTATGGAGATATTCACGACCCAGCTGGACGCCTACGTGTGCAACCTGCTGTAGGGAACCTGCCTTAGCAGGGCAGCTGGACTCAATGATCTCTTGGGGTCCCTTCCAAACCCTGCAGTTCTGTGATACCCTACAAATATGTACTGTAGAGTTGAGGCTGTGCCCCTAAAAGCTTTTTACGATTTATTACTATTGGTATTCTACTAGATTACAAAAAATATCACAAATATCAGTACCAACAGTCCCAGCTAAATTTTAACCATTCTTCCCCAAAACTATATTGTTCTACCTGAAAAAATCCTACCGACCCAAATCCTTTTACTTGGAAATTCATGCTGCTACATAAAGGTTTGACGATTACACTGCAATACCTAAAACCTCTCTCTACTTAACGTTTCTTAGAAGTCCTTAAATTGTCTCGCTGAAAATGAACGTGGATTTATTTTCAGGCACACAGATTTCTTTTCTGGAAGGACATACTTGTCTCATCAGGGTCAGCAGAAAGCCAGACCACAGCCTGAATTAAAATATATATATTACAAACTAATTGCCCACTTCCCCACAAGAAAGCACCGTTACTTGAGAGGAACTAAGTGAGGATATGGTATAATTTAAAGAAAATGATCTCTAACCCCATTTAACTTTGTTCCCAAGAACTGCATGAACGCGCAAATGGAGTCATTAGGAATCCATGCCCAGCTCAGTACCTCCACTGAGATAAAAACGAGCTTGATGACTTCTCAAATACTCTTCCCGAATGGACACTGTCAGAAACCACAGGATCAAACTCTCTGCTCAACGCTTTGAGCTCCAACGTGTTTATCCAAAACACTGGCATCATTTACATACACAGAGCGAGCAGAATTTCTGCTAAAGGCAGGAATATGCACAGAAACACAATGATATTTGGCACTAAGGCAGGATTTAGAAACAGCTGCCTCCCTTACCCTCCTGTGGTATTTGGATCTTCATCGGGATGCCCTGAACATACCTCTTCTCTAACTACAGGACCTAAAACATTGAAAAACAGTTGACTGCCAGTACAAACCCAAACTACGTTAATATCACGACACGCTCACCTAACTGACTAACCAGAAATATACTGGCAAAATAAAGTTCATCTTAACTATATCTTAGAATAATGACTATAATTAAGATGCTTTGCTTGCACTGATTATTTAGTGCTGACAGCTAAGGATGTGCTGCCAAGAAGATTTTGATTCATCTAAAACATCCAGTGCTTCCTTCCTTCCTTAACTGTCTATCTCAGTACTATTATACTTAACTTGAGAAAGGTTTTAAAAATCAAGCACAAAAACAGTTGCCAAAATCTTTTTAGGAAAGGTTGACAATCTTCTCGCTCGGGGAGAAGTTTAATGAAGGATAAAAGAGTTTATAAAAGATAAATTGGTATACTGGGATGATGTTGAAATCAGGAAATGCCGAGCTGTAAAACTTACCATACAAACATGAAGGAAGTTAAACAAGGATGAGAAGGTAAGCAAGACTGCTTGTCCATTTTTACGTATTCACCAATGAATCACAATTCAAACACTTCTGAAAACAAATCCTACTACGAACACTGGGTATGACCACTACCACTCACTCATTTGCTGAGATGAATCTCAAATAGTCTTAAATACAATGACACTTATCACACCTTGAGACATAAAGTGAGAGGAACAACATGTCACCACATTCTTTCTTTCAACATCGGTTTTGCCATAGGGAGCACTGAGGTCAATCTTCCTTCTGTTGCAACCAGAAGCACACCCAGCAGCCCACAGGCTGCCAAGCCTCGCTCCACCTTAGAACCTGCAGGTGGTTGGAAGGCAAACACGCTGCCTTCCCCAGAGCCTCTTCAGTAAAAATGAAGGAGGTGTTATGATGCATGTAGTTAAATAGCAAATAAAAACGTTGGTGTGCAAACTACAATAGAGGCAATCAAGTCCCTAGGCATGCAGCTGGCATGGGTGAAGTATAATCTATGGACTATTTCAGTTTTCTATTTTCATTTCTAGTAAACTCATAGACTCAACGTGTAACCTCTCACTGTAGCAACGTGGCTGATATATGCCATATGCCCCATGAGCTTAGGCAGAAGCACCTTGACTACTCATTTGTAGGTTTGCTTAAAGATCCATTCTCACTGGGGATGAGCATTATGGTCTTATGGACAAACTCCCCATACAGCAGATAGCATGATGTACTGCTAAAGCTGCATTTCTCATAGTTCCTTCTAACAGAGGGCTCTCAGTTTTGATCACTGCCTTGCCGGCTCACCACTTCGGCTTCTCCCTGCACCACCTATCCCTGCATTCCCATCTGGAGGCAGAGACAAGTCTGTCTGGGATGGGTGGAACAGCCATCAGCCTACAGACAAGCCCACATCCACGTTCTCCTACAATGACGTTTCTGAAGTTCAAAACGAGGGGTTTAAAGCCTTTGTGATCTTCAGGAAGAAAACACAACAGGATCAAACCCAGCGAATCCTGGGTCAAAGATCGGTTCCAGCACTCCAAAAGTTAAGTTATTATTAGCTAGCCGTGAAGGAACTGCTGTTTTACAAGTGCAAAATCACACTGCACAGCTGTAACCGTTCACAACCTTTAGCATATGAGTAAGAAAAATTATCATCTTAGTATCAGACTACAACTCACAGTGGGACTCCAAAATGTAAAACCACGAGGAAAAAACACATCCATGACAATTTGATTTCGATTGCTATAGATGAGGCAAAGGAGAAGAACCAGAGCCCGGGACAATAACACAGATAACAACAAGGATTCTCTTGAAATACCTGTGCTCATTAGTTTAAAACATTTGACGTCTCACGCCTAAATCAGAGAGACAATCTGTAGGTCTGCTATTGCATCAGGACAGTATGCCCACAAACGGGTGAGATGTCTGCAATATCTGTCCCCATTCAAGGGGAAAAACAAGGGAACTGCTTGGATTATGGTTGTTGCTGACAGAGGGCAAAGAATCTAGAGGCAAGTTCTGAACCAAACCCTTGGAAGAAAGGCACTACATGGTTAAGTAACCTTAGGGACTCCAAAGACTTCTGCACTGACATCTGTCACTGTGGATTTGCAGAAAACAGATTCTGAATGAAGTGAAAATCAATGACTACAGTGCAGATGTTCAAGACAACGGGGCACAAAACTGACAAACGCACTGAAAAGACTGCAGTGAATGCTTAATCACCAAATACGTGGCTTTATGTACATCCTATTGAAGACAACTGGGTTCAAAAGCCCAGTGAATGCAACTCTAAATAAGATGACTTTCTCCAAATACAGATTTTACCAAACAACTTTCCCTACACCTACAACCTGCACAATAATTTATTAAAGGTGACTATATCTGTCACAACTTCTATTAAAAAAAACCACTAGGATTTAGTCTTAAATACAAGATGCACGGAACAAGCTCCACATGAAACAGGCTTAGTTACGCTGGTATTGAAAGTGCACCTTAATGCCATATTCTCATCTTACATTTCAGTTCCACTGCAGGTCTGTACCCATTTCACACCAAACAGCTGAAGGGCCCTCGCACGGTTTCATGTCTCACTGTCAGACCCGGAATATGCAAGCACTGTACAGACAGAAGGTTTAGATGATCACCTCCAAAAGCCTATTGAGATATCAGCGCTTTGGTGATAATGCTTGTGTAAGATGGCTGATTGCACCAACTGATGAAACGAAGGAAGCCAAATGCCCTAAATGGAGCTAAAGCAATCGATCTACAAATGCACCTATTATCTCTCTGAAGACATCAAGAGAATGCAAACAACCTTTCTTCTTCTTTTTTTTTTTTTCAGTGGATCAACTGGAAAAGGTTAGTGTAATTAAGGCACCTTAATTATTAAGTACGCCTTATTTTTTATTCAAGAAACCTCAGAAGAAAGCTTCCCCATCTCCCGAGTGAAAGCAGCTCCTGACCCATCAGCAAGCCACTCACAACTCCTCATTTATTGAGGTCAGTTTAAGCTAAACCTCCCAAAACTAAACAAAGAAAACACAAAACCGCTGCTCACAATACCACACTGGAAGGTATTTTCCTTTCTCTAGCTCTGCAATGCTATTCGGAGTCTGCTCTGCATTTTCTCAAGCATTTAAACATCCTTTGTTAGGCATGACAAAATGAGGAGACCCACTACCAGAATGGAAGTTTTTATACCAAACAACTCTTTATTTTTAATCAGTTAGTCGTATATCTGAGGGCTATAAGCTATCCCCTTTTACTCCTCAAATGCCCAGTCCTGGGAGTCAGTTTTTGCCAATCACGCTCCCACATCTTGTCCAGCACTTCACGTGAATGCTTTATAACCAAAAACATCAAACCTCAATCAGCAGCACTTTCCCTGCTAAACGTGAGTCCGAAGGAGCGCACAGATCCTCAGCATCACCCCATTCGCAGTCTGTACAGCCCATGTAACGCTTTATTTGACCAATTTCCAAAACAAAGAATGTTACGCCTGGATAAGAAAGGTTATTTTTCTCGCTTACTGAATTCCAGGTTCAGAGTTTTCCTTTAAACTAAAAGAGGGGTGATTTAGGTTAGACGTGAGGAGGAAATCCTTTACCCAGAGGCGCCGCGTACTGCCCAGAGCTGTGGGTGCCCCAGTCCCAGAGGGGCCCAAGGCCATGGAGGAGCCCTGGGCAGCCCGAGCTGTGGGGCAGCCAGCACACGGCAGGGGTGAGGCTGTGAGGCCCCCTCCAACCTAAGCTCTTCTGTGCACAAACAGAACAATTCGAGCAAAAAAAGGCGAATTCGATCTGGTTCTTGAAATCGTACCGGAGAGCGATGACAATGCAGAAACAGAACGACATCGGTGCAGGCAGACGCTCCATGGAAGCGCTACAGCTAAACCTGGTCAGCGTCGACGTGTAAACGAACGCACAAGCGATCCGGCGCTCCCTTTGCGATATTTATAAGGTAGCCGCGCTACTCAAGAACCCACGGAGCTCCCGAGCCATCAGCCCCCGCTGGCCCGAGGATTAAACTTCCTCGAAGCGCACAGACTCGCTAAACGCTGGCCTTTAGGAACTGCCCCCCACCCGCCGCGCTCGCGGCCGCCGTTCCCGCAGCGCCCGCTCGCCGCAGCTCGGCGCCGGCAGCGCTCCCCGGCACAGCGCTGGGCCGCAGCGGCCCCGACTGTCACGCGGGGCCCGGAGCGCCCACGGCGCCGCTCTCTCACCTTGTCCGAGTCCAGGTCGGGGTCGGCCTGGCAGAGACGGAAGAGGAAGGACTTGGGGTCCCTGCAGAGCGTCTGCCGGGTGGTCAGGAAGCAGGTGCCCCCCACGTTCAGCCGCACCCACTTGCCGGGCACGGCGCCGGGGGGCGGCGCCGAGCTGCACCGGCGGCAGGGCCCGCCTGGGCCTCCCAGGCCGAGGCCGCCGATCGGGGCGACCGGGAAATCGCAGTGGTTCTCCGCCGCCATCCTCGCCGCCGGAAGAGTCCGCCCCACCTACGGCTCGGCGGGCGCGCCTCCCCCCGGAAGCGTCCACCTCGGAATGCTCCGCTTCCCGCCCGGCCGCGAGGCGAGGCCCGCGCGCTCCCGCCCGCCGGCACGCAGCCCTCCTCCCCCCCGCGGCGCTCCGCACCGCCCGCCAAGAGCGGGGAACGCGGTGCCCCCGTCGCAGAGCGCCGCCGCCGGAGCGCCGCGCAGCCCCCGCCCCTTCCCCTGACGCGGCGCTGCGGAAGGAGCAGGCGGAGGCCGGGCCAGGACCCTACATGCCTTTATTACAGACTACCGAGCATAAGTGAAATCCATCATCCGGTCACTAGCTACACATCTACAGCACAGAGATCTGTCGAAAGGAGTATAAGCAGTTATTAAATTATGAGATATGATTAAATCATTGACCAATAGAAAATTTATATAATAAAGCCAGAAAAAAAGGTGTAAAATATAGTTTACAATAATTATTCACATTCAAGGCTGTACATCAATACATACAACACCATGGCCCCGAACATGAATTCAATCCAAATAATTCATATATTAGAATTTAAATAACACAGACTGAACTAGAGGCCAACAAAAGCCAGCAAATAACCTTATAAGAATAAAAATACAAAAGTGTGTATATCATATCATTGCATTATTTGCTTCTGTTTCTGTAAGTTCTTGGGGAGGGGGGATTGTTTTGTGCGAGTTCTTGTTTTTTTCCTTTATCTGTACATCACAGTTACAGCTACAAACCAGGTAGAGAATATTACACACAACTGACCGTCAACAGCCTGAAGAACAGCTAGTGTACAACTATCCAGACAGATTATGGTTCCTGGTTCCTATTCTTCTCTTTTGTCAGATACAGTAATTACAAGTTCTGCCACAATTTAGAACTGCCACATCCAGAGTTAGTACATGGTTGTTGGAAGCTTTGTCAAATCACAGCCACCTGCATTCCCTGCCATGCCATCAGGCAGACGAGTCCTTGGGTGCTTATCACTTCTCCAATTATTTGCTGTCTAAAAGTAATCTAAAGAGGAAACAAATTTCTGAATTTATCCATCTTAAACTGAAAACACACCAATCTGGAACGGAGAACTATTAGTTTGTAAACTCACTCGATCAACTGACAGACAATTTGCATCATGAAGCTTCGCAGGAGCACTTCCTTCCACTTCATTAATAAAACATTTGCATAAAGTATCACAGGCATTCAGCAAAACTTCAGATATAAATACCACACCTATTCATGTAATTCCATATAGCAGAAAGGATCATCAGAATCCACACACCATGTCTTAAGGCAACTACCACCACAGAAGCCATCTCCTCAATGGAGTGCTGAAATCAATTTTTTCTTGGCCAAAATGACATCAAGCATATTAAAGTAAGCATCTTGTCTTATGGAAGTGGATTAGAATTATCACATCTTTGATTCAATCTACAGAGCTTCTCCTCCCCACCCCCCCCAGGATTAACTATAGCAGATACTTCACAAATAAATCATACTAGAAAAATAAGTGGACAACAGTCCTATCTGATACCTTGATGTGTTCAGCATTAGCACTTAGCAAATGAGATACTAATAACTGACATCAGCCTGTTCACAATGCCTCAACATCACATGTGAAGCAAGTCTTTCGTAATATAAATCCTTTTCAAAACCAGACCTTAAGGCAATGGGAACAAAGCCATCTCTCAGTTTACCACAGCAATGTTGAACTTTGTGATTGGGCTGGGAACTGGATAGAGTTACAGAACTCAAGAATCCTTCCCAGCAGTAGTACTTCAGCTTTAAGCTCCACCCAACAGAAAAGAGGCTATGAACACATCCCTGAAGTTCAAATCCCAAGCAAAACAAATTAAACATGACTGACCAGTAGCTTTATAAGTGATTGGTCATTATTCAAAATGCAAAAGGCAGAACTCAAACAGACTGGGTTTTCTGTAGGGTTGTAGTAAGGATTCTGAAGCCTTCAAGTGTCCAGCAACCCACCTCTGTGCTCTGAAAGGCCTTAGATAAACAGCAGAGAAATCACCTGGCTTATCTGCAGCTCTTGACCAATCTCCCTTGCACCTTTCATCCTGTGAACTCCCATGAAACACAGGAGTGATCCTTGAAACAAGATTTGAAACTGCCCTGCTTCAGCATACACATCTAAAACAGGAACTGGCCCTTCATTGTATGCAGCATATTCCAGTACACTTGTAAGTGAACAAACTGGTAAAGCAAACTTCAATCCCCACGGTTGATTTTATCTTTCAAAACCATAGGTTTTGCCTAGAAGCAGGGGCTGAGAAATACTTGATTTGGAATACTGAAGTTCTACGGGTAGGGATGGACGCTTTTAAGAGAGGCTCACAGTTTCTTAATTACAATGCTGTCCATCAGGAACACTAGAACACAGACACCCATCTTACAGACTAATTTTGCAGGTTACTGCTAACAATATTTCTTTGGCTGAAAGGTTTTGGTAGGCAGGAATGAAGGATAGTGATAGAGCATTTTCAAGCTATGAGAAAGATTACTTTTTAAACAGCAAGGTGACTGCATGTCTGACTGTTACAGAAAGCTTGCTGAAGCATTCCCAGATTTCCAGCCAGTCAGCTGAAGTGAAAAGGCCAAGGGCAATCCCAGTCTAGCTCTTACTGAAGCTACGGATTTTGCTTAATTAGCAGCATAACTTTGCCAGACTTTTTGTATGAGCTTCATCACAAAGAACAGAAGTGACACAATGAAGCTCCATCACTGCCAGACTCACTTGTTTGAAGTCTACATCTCTACACTTAAATGCAAAGCTTTAGGGCTGTCTCGAGTGGACCCAGGGCATAGCTGGAATTTGACAGCTGCAGAATGACTGCACACGACTGTAAATTCACAACAGCATCTTGCTTAAGATAGCTAATACAGGATTAATTACAGGCACAGATGGAAAGTATCCTGTGCTATTCAAATTTCAGTAGCAAGGAGCGTGCTTTATGAGGCAAAATTCCTTACAACGCAAATGGAACAGTTCTGTTTTTCTCATTGCAGCCATTTCTGCAGGACACCTTTGCTTCCTCACCGCCATGCACTGTAAGCTACTGATTTACCTGTCATGTACACATATGGTGGGCTAACAGAAGACAAGAATATATCTCCTCCAAAAGAAAAGGCCACTGCACTCTCTCCTTGGAAAGGCTGAAGGATGCTGGAAGAACTGAGCTGTCACCAAATTCAACCATGTAACATCATTTTTGGTTGGTGCTTTTTTTTTTTTTTTCCAAAAAGATGAATAATATCTCCTAACAAAACCCTCTCAATTAGGTATTTTCTGAGAGTCTGATAAGCCTCTGCTTTTAAAATATTGCTTTTAGAACAGTAGCACATCTGTCTTTTTAACATTGCAGTGGAACATTTATTTGATAGAAGGAAAAGCACACATAGAGACCTCAATATGCACCAAGATGGGATGTGTAGATGGTGAATAAATAGGTGTGATGTTTATACCACTTTCAAAACAAGGAAGGAATGCCTTTGTTCAGACCTACCGTCCCTCTGCAAGGTTCAGGAACGCAGACATGTTGAAAACACCATTAGGGAAGTTGCTTTTAGCATATTAAGTCTTTGTAATGTTACAGGAAATGTCTGACCACAAAAAAGCCTTTTACTGAAAAGGATAAAAGGAGATTGATATTAAAAAAACTCATTTTATAGATATGCCTCAAGTACCATATGTTTTTTCCCCATTGTATCAACATTTTTGGTTATTTTTTAAACCAGATTACAAAATGGATCTAATTTTTGAAAAACAACTGAGCAGTTCAGAGTTTTTAAAAGGTCTTAAATATTTGGCCAAAGACCAAAAATAGGACTGTTTGTACACCTCATTATGCAATGAAACAAACAAAAGGCAAATCAATTGTACAAAGCTTTCACACTTTCTTCTCTATCCAGGTAAATAGGTTGGCCCCACTAAAATGCACAAAACATGCACACCCTGTAAAGAAAGCTTCTAGCCCTCATCTCCCGGAAAGGAGAAAAACTACTTACTACTTCAATAGTAACGTTGTTTTTTTCCTCCATACTAACTAATTAATTTTTTAGTTAGTATTAGTTAAAAGCATGCTGCTAAGTTTATTGTCTCTTGATTAAACACACGATTCATATTAAAATTTAAACTGAACGTTTAAAACTTCATATGCTTCAGAAGCCAACGTTTCAATTTTAGAAAATTTTTCAGTGCCATGTTCAGCATTTTACTCTCACAACCTCTATCATTGGAGCCCATCTGCCAGATACATACATCTGATTCAGTCACATAATTATTTAAGTACCACGTAAATCCTGCAACCAGAACTATATTAGGAATTACACAAGGGTGCAACTGACCTGGCTACAAAATGTCATACACCAATAAGCTCAGGGACTGTGAGGAAAGGAAAAGGGGGAAAAAAAAAAAAGAAGTGGTGCTTAGGAGAGGCATATAAAAGCTCCCTGATGAAATACAGATCAATGATAATGTGAAAGTCACAGAAAACTCCAGCCCCATAAAACGCAAGGCTGGCACATGATTCAGGGTGTGTGCGTGTGGATTGGTTTTAACTCATCTTAAGTGTAGCTGGTAATGCAATGTCTATCCACTAGTCTGCTGCAGAAATTGAGTTGAAGTGCACAAAAGCAAGATCTTCACTGCAATGATACGCATGTGGAAGCCTCAACAGAAGCACAAAGAGCGAGCAAAGCGACCCTGAATTCCATTCGGTTTTTGCCTTTTTTTTTTTTCTTCCTTTTTTCTTTTTTAAAAACAGAACATTTCAGACATATGCTTCCCCTTGAGATGGTAATAGATGGGTTGGAAAGATTCCTCTGATCAGCTGCACATCAAGTTCTAGCAGCAAGAAGAGAAACTGGGAGATTTTGGATGAGCTTTACTATTTAGCAGCATTCTGGTGGTATCTGTGCCGCCACACTTCTTGTATCTTTTTGCACCATTTATGAGCATTCCCACTCGGGTCCATCAGGTAGTATGTCCTGTTTGGCTATAAATGAACAACATTTTAGTGAGCATTCCATGCACGGTTAAACCAAAAAGCAGTAATTATTCCACACCTACCAATGAAATCACTATTCAGAATCAGTTTGCAACCTTCCCAAAATTTAAATTCAGATACAATTATATCACATTATGTAGTGCTGAATAACTGTACATCCGTCATCCCAGTATTAAGCAAGCAGCCATACCAACTGTCAATATATTGTTGGCATACTCCTTCCAAACCACTCTAAACAGTGCTGGACTTCAAAAATCCTTAAGAACCTCTTCAAATACAAAAACTACTTAAATTTTACCTGAACTGGAATTCAACAAGATCTTATTTTTTGTGGGAAGATGCTTGGCAGGTTCCCTTCATGTGTGGGTGTGTGGGGGTGGGTTTTTGTTTTATTTTTTAAACTATGGCTAGTAATTTATGCTAACAAGTAATCTCCCCCAGTCAACATCTGCGTTTAAGGAATTACTCGTGTATCTCCTCCACAAAATAGTTCATCATTAACAAACTGCACTAAGGTTACTGGACATTTACTGTAACTTAGAAAGAAATTGAAGTAACTTACTGTGTGAACAAAAAATGTCTTAAAATTCTTGGCTTCTGGCCGCAACTCCAAAGACCATGGGATTTCTCCTTTTAGCACTTTGTTGACAGGATCCACGTAATACAAGTGGGGCCCTTCTGTGAGGAGCAATTGGCGTCGACGTGCAAACAATCCCTAACAGGAAAAGCAGCAATATAAAAAAGCATTAACAGAAAAAGTAAATTTGTGGATCTCTGAATTTAAGAGAACAGGTAACATTAAAACAGTTCCGTGAGGAGATTGTTTAAATTTGGGGGAGTTTTTATTTGTTTTCTTTGTGCTTTACCTAACTGACCTTATTCCTTTTCATGGAGGCTATAGAGCATTAACACTACACAGCAAAACACAAGTGCTAATTTAAGAAAGCATATTCAAGTTCTGTTAGAACTCCATAAACCTAGCCGTACAGAGTGAAGCAGAGTATCTTTGTCATATATTCCGGCACACAAATCCAGTAGGGATTTTCTTGGCAAAATTAGAAACAAACAGGGAAGAACTCACCTGAAAGTCAACCCACATTCCTGGAAAGCTGACACAGGCTATCAGTGTTCCACTGTACCATGTTTAACTTAATGCTTATAGTAGTTCTAATGCCACCATTACCTCTCTCAGAACATAGAAACTAGCCAGGTCCAGGAAATAACACAGCCAAGAACAACAAGTTTGTATTTTATCTTCTGCATCCACATGCAGATGTGCATCAAGACTGAATTTCTAATGGACTACATCAGACTGGCAGGAGGGGGTAGAATGAAAGTTTACTACAGTCTCAATATGAAAGTATCAGCAGCACATTTACTTTTAGCATGTTCCAAAAACTGAAAGGACACCACAAAAAAGAAAATACTACATCTTAAAAAACAAACAAAAGAATTTGTCAAGGTTAGACAAGTAAGTTCTAAAACAGGTTCCTCATCTTTGTTGTGAATGTGCAGGAATGTGACAACTGATTCCTGTTACAGGGGATTAAGAAAAGCTCTTACCTTTCTTTTGTCCACGGGGCCCATTTTTAGGATTAAGTTATTTTCTACAAACTGATGCCTTAAAAAGAAAAAAAAAAACACTTACTCCAGAAGTAGTTTTTCCAGAGAAACAGTTTTAATTATTGTTGCTACTATCATTACTAAGCAATTTTCCATTTCCCTCTCACAAGTGCTTTCCCTCCAAAGAGTCCCGAACAATTTCACTAGATGAACGTTGGCCTCTTCCTCATTTCACACCAAAAAGCTTTTTTTCCTAAAATCTGGCATGAAGAAAGTCACAAATGAGAAACTCTTATCAAGAGAGGAGAAATGCTAATGACTACATGGTCTAGACACATTTTGGTTAGCTCAAGAGGATAGTATCATTACAAAACCTTATGCAAGCTGTAAGAAATTTCTTCTAGCTGTAGGACTCTGTAGAGGAAGGACTTCTTTGTATTGGTATTGTGTTATTTCTATCTATTCTAAACTCATAACTTGAGAAACTAAGTTTTTTTTGTTGCTATTACTTTAAAAATAGAAATTAAGAAAAAACTAGTGACTAATACTTTGCTTTAAGATGATGAACACTGATCTGTAATAATGATAATTTTTCTTGATTGCTCGCTGCAGTGCAACAAATGAGCTACATTCACACATCTTACCAAGGATTTCCACCAGCTTGTTTTGCCAGAAGTAATCTCTTTTCATCTTCAGAAAACTGTAAGTCCAACTCAAAGGAATTGTTGTCAAGATCATGAATATACTGTTCAATGTTGCCTCCTGATGTCTGTGGGGTACTTGTCTCTGGGACAGACAGTGAATGTGAAGAGGCAGAACCAGAAACTTGCATACAACCAAATTGACTGAGGAGATTGTCATACTAAAGAAAGAAAGAAGTGGAAAAAAATTAATGGTTGGTTTAGTTTAAAAGTTAATTGTGCACTGAACAATTAGAGCTACTTTTAAATTGAGCACACTTTGGCTTTTGGGGAAAAAGGCAGTCTACTCTCTACAGACTAACAGGCACATCTTCCCCTCCTCCCCAAAAAAAACCCCAAAAACCCACAACACCTCAACACCAGAAGAGTATACTTGGTCAAAAGTAAGCAAAGACTTTTGCCCCCCCTCCAAACACTTCATCAGAAAAAATGAAAAATGTTGACTAGTTCAAATTTTGACCAGCAATTGTTTGCTTTAATGAAAGCCTAGGTAACATCAGGCTTGAACATGTAGATAGATACAGATGAACATACGTTTCCATAACAGTCTTCATCATCCTCTGACATGGCAGGTAAGTATGCTGTAAGTTTTGGGGGTGTTTGAAGATGCAAGTTCTCCCACACAATGGATTCAAAGAAAGGGTGAGCCTTAAGAGGTCCATATCCTCCCATTTCTTCACAGCCTAATCTTTTGGTAGCATCTAGAACCTGAATAAATTACAGTGAAGTTAGCAGGCATTAAAACGATGACAAGAAAGTGGTAAGCGTCATTCAAATTTGCATAGCAACACACGAAAACTTAAAATTAGTTGGTCTTACTGCCCTAGGCATGCATACATATAGAATATGAAGAGACTGCTTATAATAGGATGTTTTGTCAGTACATCTTGTTAGCACAATTCTGCATTAGATCAGCTCACATAGCTAAATGAGCACGTATTTGGGCCCACAGAATGTTTTTTTAGCTCTGTTTCTTCATAGAGATGGAATAACACCAAGCAAACACACTGAGAATGTCTGATGGAGCATGGTTCATTTAAGTATATGACATCACATTCTAATATATAACACATCTAAATATATAACATCATATTCTGGTGACGCAGAATAGCTCTAGAAGCTGCAGCTGGTGTCAAACACTAACCTCTCAAGCAACCAAAACCAGCACAGTTCTCAGGATGTTGATGCATCCCAGACCTTACCAGTGAGGCATTGCTCAAAAAACTAGCTTGGATGCAAGACCACACAGTATTTGCTCTCACCACCAATTACAAACAACACAGCACTTTCTCCTTAGTACTCTACACAATCTAATTTCAAGAAGCTTCCATCACACAAAATGTTCTCTGCATATTCAATGTAGTGTCACTGCAGTATCTCACTGATGAGACAATCATTTTTTCTTCCTCTCTGTCAAATATTCATGTGTAGAGTAAATCTTTGGTTGATTCTAATACAAGACATTCATTAGCAGCTCTAAAACGCAGAGTAAATTGATGCACATTTTAAGGAATACATATTTCCACCATGTATAGAATGCTGTTTTCAATTAAATGATACATTATGCAACTCACCAATTAACTTGGGTACTATACAAACAAGCGTTTGAATCTTAAGTTGTGTTATGCATGGTTTTTAGAACCATTTGTTTCCACCCAAGAGACATTCCCTTGCTCATGCTTTATAATTCAGACACAAAAATATAAGTGCTGTTTAGTAATGGATGTTGACTTTCAAGACGCTCTCACACACAACTAATAATGCTCAGTTGTTCTTACTGGATGGCTTGAAAGAGAGTACATAGAACTGTTAGGAAAAAAGAACTACACACTCAGCTGAACGATTCTAATGTAATCAAATCATTTAACAGCAATAAATATTTACCAAAAGCTTTTCTACAAGGTCTTTTGCCTTGGGAAAAAATTTTTCTGGAAAGTCATATTCCAATTTTATTATCTTCTGGAATATCAGATACTCATTTCTGCAAAAGAAGAAAATATTTAGCTAGTTATTGGTTCTCCACAATTATTTTACCTTAACAGTGCATGATCTGGACAAATTAAACATGAGGGAAGTGTTAGAAGTCCCTATAAATCCCTCTCCTTAAGTACCTTAGAAGCAGCACTACGAGTATCTACGCTTCTGTAAGCATGAGATACTTGAAAAACAGAGAAAGGTCCTATGGCTCAATATAGGGGGGTGCAGTATAGCCTCCTCATGGAGGCATAGTTAACTTACAACATAAACTACATTTAAAATCCTAGGATAAATTAAGGAATCTCTAAGGAACTAATTAATTTTACCATCTTCATGATCTCAAAAAGGAAATCTACATTACACAAATTAAAGCAGATATGATATTAACACTAGAAGTGCACCACGGAAAGTTGCACTTCAGAATTGGTGATAAAGTTAATGCCAACATTAAGTCAATATATTTATGATTTACACATAAAGAAGTAGTTTAAGTCTCTTACCCAGCTCTGAACGGAGGCAATCCAGCTACAAGCTGATATATTATACATCCCAGAGCCCAGAGGTCAGAGCTTTAAAAGAAAGGAAAAAAAAACCAAACATACAGCATGTTTTTCTGCAAGTCTGTAAACCATGATTAAAAATCCTTAAGCTACTGCTACCTAAAAATATAGTATGAACATGTCAGACAAGCCTGTTTAGCATGATTTCCACACTACTTTCAGTTCATTTCTTGACAGGAGTAACCATCTCACAACAACTGACTACAAGCACAGGCACAAGACAGCTGCATCCTAAAGTGACATAATTAACAGGTATATGAAACAAAAAGGACAACTTAACCACTACTGCCAATTCCAAGACATCCAACTTAATGCAATACATGCTCCTCCAGATTAGAAATTCCTTCCTCTAAGTATTTATGGGTGGGGAAAAAACCCACCAAAATATGTATTTTTAACCAGCTTTCTTTCAGACACAAACAAAAACGCAGACAATACGCATGGGAGAAGAAAAGTCCTAAGTTTCAGTGTGTTATCCTGAAAGCATATTCTGAAACTCTTTTTTACCTCAAGTTAAACTATATAGAGATTTGATAAGGCTTAGAAATCCTCATGGAAGACAAAGGCTCAGAACTACTCAAATTAGGAGCTTTCTGTCACACTGAACTATTAAGGAGCTTCTAAAAGGAGATGGCAGTGTGATCTAATCTTTCTACTCTCCAAACCAATTAGAACTTGAAGTTTTCTTCCAGTAGACAGCAGAAGGGCTAACAGTATNTATATATATATACACATACACACACACACATATATATACACACACATATACATATATACACACATCAATTGGTAGTTTACCATTAGGAGCCAACTAAAAAAGTTTAATGAGAGTCCAGGCACAGAGAATAGATTTAAGTCACTGAAAACCTCAAATACAGCTTCACAAAATACTGGAATTGAAAAACTTGTCCAAGACACCTATAGCCTTTCCCATAGCTGACATAACATGACATTCTGTATTTTTTACATCAGGAATCACCATGCTAGAGCCATCTTATATGAAAAAAGAATTAAAAGAATGACTTGCATAATAAAGATAGCGATGGAGAAAAGATTCTCACTCCCTTCTCCTGACAACCACAAAGCCTGTGGGACTCAGAGATGAGATAAAGTGAAAAAGCCAGCACTCAGACAAGAAGTAATACTTGCTAAAAAAAAGTATTTCAAACTCTTATTCAACTATCTTCCCTTCACTAAGCTACACTTCCCATCCATCTCCCACTGAATGGCATACTGACAGAGTAAGCAAAGTTCTAAAATTCAGTACAGTCCTCACCTTTTACAGGCAGATTTTTCTGTCAGCAGTTCTGGAGAAACATACTGTGCTGTCCCTACAAATGAATTTGCCCGTGCTATGAAGAAAATTGAAAGAGTTAAGCAGAAGCACACTTGTGGAACAACCAAATCCCTCCCACCCCACCCATAAAAAACTCAAAGGTAAACTAGTGAAAACTAAGCAATGCTTCAAGCAAAAAAATCCACAGAAATTTCCTCTCTCTACCCAAGCACAAAACCTGGATGGAGGAGACAATTCACTTTACCTCAGTGATAACTGCTTGGTTTGAGAAGCTAGATATTTATTTATGGTATAAATTCTACCAGTGCAAGCTTACTAAATCTCAGTACAAAAATCACATTTATCCAATTTGGTGAATGAGAAACAGTTGTGCCTAGGGCTTTTTATCAGGTATAGTTTGCAGTATCATTGATTCATGGCTTAATATTAAGCAACCAGAGACACAGGAATTCCATGATCTTCACGTTTGAGTAACTTTGATGGCCACCAGGGCTTCAGTGCATATGCACAAATAGCTTATTGTTTCAGCTGAGTCAAACTATTTGTTTCAATGTATTTCAGTGGTTTGTTTCTTATCTAAGAGTTAAGGCCATTCAAAAGTTACATTCTGATAAACACAATATGCCTATGTTTACAAAGGACCGCTTGCTACATTTCTGTAGGTAGCTACAGAAGCTGGACTTGATTTTTACAGGTCTCTTCCAACTGAACTGCTCTGTATTTCGTGTCACATGACAAAATAAATATGACATACCTTGTCTGCTATCTGCAGATAATACTTTTGCTGTTCCAAAGTCTGTTATTTGAATGTGCATATCTTCATTTAGCAAGATGTTCTCTGGCTTTAGGTCCCTGGAAAATGCAAATTTTCATACTCAAAACAGGACACAAATTAACATTGCAAAAAGGTCTGGACTCTTGCATGCATGTCATAACAAATGATGCAGACATTCTGTAAACAATGTCGTGTTGATTATTCCTTGACTTGCAGCTGACAACACGCAGAGTACTGCTAACAGATTTTGCAAAGTCCATTTGTTACCATTTTTCCTACAGTGACTTGGTAATGAATAGTTGAGCACAAAACTAAGCTTTTGTGTACCTCACTTCTTCAACAAAATGAATTCCCAAGCCATAAGTTAGGTCATATTGGACAGAATGATACGGCAGTGAGATCACCTAGGCCTGCTTACTCACAGGTAGGCAAAAAGTGCAAAACTTCAATTAGCCAAACAGCACATCCAGCCCCTACAGATTCTATTCCCAACTTTTTCACTGAAAAGCTTTAGGAAAATGCTTTTTAAATAAAAATAAGAAAGTACTATTGCTACTAGAATTATGATCAGCCAGCTTTTTGCCAACTACTGCTGTCCTACAAACAACTGCATGGGTGCCTACAGACACTATAGCTTTCTTTTCCAAAATAAGTCCTGTGACTCAAATCCTCACACTTGCTTGAATATTGCATCTTGAATATTGCAACAGCTCTTATTTGCTCAATAAATTCGTATCAAAACATGCTTATCCAGACAACATAATTACATCAGAACTGCAAACATTCTATTAAACACTTTCCTAAATGTCACTGTTTATCTACTTCTTGATAAACTTTGTGGAGATTGTTCACTCAATGAAAGCAGACACACTAATATTTACTTCTCTTGCAGATGTGTTACCCACTAATCTACACACAGCAGAATTCTAAATGGTTTTGGTACACAGAGCCACAGGAAAAAATTCAATTAACCAGAAAAGTCACCTGTTTCTAGAGTTCAAGGTACACAAGCTATTGGGAACATTAGTTCTACACCATAAAGTTTTCTTTTTCCAGCTAGAACAGTTGATGTAATAACAGGTTTTCTATCCTAACATTTGCTTTGTTTAGCTCTATCCATTTTGTTAACAGCAGCACAACAACTAGCAAAGTGCTATTATATTCTTACTAGCTTTCCACAAAATTCACATTCAGTTAGACATCATGAACATTTCTCGTGCATTGATCTTACTTTGTGTATTACCTGTGAATAATTCCTTTCCCATGCAAATACTCCAGGGCTGATACAATTTCAGCAGTATAAAACCTGGTACAGGTCTCATCAAATGAGCCAATTTTGCGTATATACTTTAGCAGCTCGCCGTTTTTGGCATAGCTAAGCCCAAAATCTGAATGTTAAGAAGTTAAGGTCTAGCATCAACACATGGCAAAACAAAACCCCCCACTCTTTATTCAAAATAAAAAAAAGTATTGGAAATACATAACAGGAAAGTGAAAGTGGTTAATCTGAAGCTTTATATAGTAGCAACCCAAAACAATCTGTGACTGTATGTATTAAAAATCTAGAATAAAGGTTCCAGTTTCTTAGCATACCAAAGACCACACAAGAGGTTAACTCAGAATTTTTCCAGATAGTCACCTGATTAATTTATCTCTATATATAATTGCCACCAGAGAGAACCCGCACTTACCATTCTACTTGCTTAATTTATATCAAAAGCATGACTGAAACAAGTTGTCTTGCAACCATCTGTCTAAGGTAATTTAAATACCTCAAGTTTATCTCATAATTCCTGTGGCACGATGTTTCAAAGGAAACAAAACCGAGGATTTTCATAACAACTTGTGTGAAAGTTTCACAGTTCAGAGGATACACAGCTTTTCATCATCCTGAAAGGTGAAGTAGAGTTTCACAAAAAAAGGATGATCCAGACGGGACATCACATCTCTCTCCCGTGTCACGTATGGCACCTTGTTTTCTTTTATGATATGACGCTTTTCTAGAATTTTAACTGAATGAAAACAGAGTGAAAACACAATTAAGTTCGTTAAGTAATCTGTGGTCTGGTTGTGAGGTTTATTGTTAGTTAGATTTATCATTAAAACACTGATTATGTTTTTTGAATGGATACTTTGTAATCAGACAGCATTCATACAGTACTTTAAAAAGTTACTGTTCAGGAATTGATACTTACTGGCATATTCTCTAGAACTGCTCAATTCTCGAGCCAACACAACCTGTTGCCATAGGAGATATAATGTATAATGAATATAATGTAACCATTCACTGAAGGCATACAGTAAACATTGCTTTTTATCTGCCACTCTGTATTTAGACTACTGCTAGTCCAAAATAAACTGTCACAATCAGCAAAAGATGTAAGCATGTGCTCATCTCATGATAGCTTCCTAAATCAAGAAATCAGTTATTGCAGAGCACTTGAAAATATTGCAACATACTCCTAATATCAAATTGTATGCTCCTAGTAAAAAAATACCTTCTAAATAGGGCCCATCTTTAGGTCAATTATTCCAAAGTGAAAGAAGAGAGCAATGTTGAGAGAGACTGCACTGCTCACTATCTCCTTTCCTCCAGACTAAACAAACCTAACTCCCTCAGCTGTTCCTCACAACTCTTATTCTCCAGCCACTTCACCAGCTTTGTTGCTTTTCGCTGCACATGCCAAGCAAGACCACATCCTTCTTGTAGTGAGGGGCCAATAACTGAACACAATATTTGAGGTGTGGTCCCACCAATGGTGTGTACAAGGGGACCATCACATTCACAGTCCTGCAGACCGCACTATTTCTGGTGCGGGCCAGGATTCTACCGGCCTTCTTGGTGGCCTACGCACTGTTGGCTCACGCTCAACCAGCTTTCCACCAGTAGTGCCAGGTCCTTTTCTGCTGGACAACTTTCCATCCACTCTTCCCCAGGCCTACACTACTGCATGGGATGCAGAACCCAGCACCTACAATCACTGGATGTCATTGGACTTGGCTCACCAACATAGACCATCGCAATTCCTCTGCAGAGCTTTCCCATGCTGAAGATGATCAATGGTCCTGCCTAACTTGGTATTGTCTGCAAACTTATTCACACAGTTGAAGATATATCTTGGCTAAGAATTCTCAAATCTGAAGTTATATAGACTCCAAAGACTAATTTCTGAAGAAATATTACTCACTGGCTTTAAATGGGGCAACTACAAAAGCATCAAATGAAGTATTAATTGCTTTATGAGTTCTTTAAGACAATTACTTATGCAATTCATTCTTGTGCAATGCCATGGATGCACAAAGTAGGTTAAAGTCAATCTATTTAAGCCTGCTGAATACAAGGATAATAACTATGGCTCTTGAAGTCCTTGATGGCCACAACACTGAAGGCTGAGAAAAAATACCAAAGAAATATTGCTCTTACATTCTTTCCTAAGCGTCTGGCCTTGGCTCTGGTCACAGACAGGATACTGGGTAGAAGTTCTCCCCATGATAGGCTCTTAAGCCCAATTTCAAATTCTTGATGTCTTAAAACTTTAACATATTAAGCTGTCAGAAACTGACATTAGAAAGCAATGCCTCCCAAAAATCAAAGCATCAAGTCATTAGAATACTACACAACTTTTGATCAGTTTAAAAAAATGACTTGAAAAAAAATCAGCCCCCCTATATCCTGCTCATTTACTCTTCAAGTTATCTCTAGATTTAAATCTTAGTAATCATCTGGGCATGAAATTTTGAAGTTTACCTAAGATATCTGGCAGACTAACAAGAAACACCTTTCATAAAAAGCAAAGTTACCGTTGAAAAAGATCCTTCACCCAGAATTTTCCCAAATTTGAAGTCATCAGGTCGTTTCTTTCGAGGCTGTGGAGGCTGCTGTCCCGTATGCTGCGGCAAGGAGTTTGAACTAGATCTTGATTCAGCTGCAGTGCCCTCCATGTTAGACCCCTGTCTGCTGCCACAGGTGGAAATGACAGATGGAGTGCTGGAATCTGCTTGGTTCCTCACCATTGATGGGGATGGACAGGAACATAACACCACACTAGACTGGATTGGAACAGCATCATACTGAAAAGAGAAATGAAACTATTAACCCATACCTTCAAATAATTATCTCACACATTTGCACTCGTTTGCATTCCTTCCTGTTTGAAAGGACCATCATGAAGATATCTTTAGGAGGGAATGTAAGTATTCATACATTTAACAAAATAAAAGCTGCCATTTCCAAAACAGACACTGCTTAGGTCACACTGCAAACATGCACATAGCCATAAGTCTCAAAGTTTTAATTCAAGAAGGCAGTTATTTCAGACTCAAAAAAAACCTCCACAGCAGCAAAGTGTCAAATTTTCAGGTACATTTCCCAAAGAATAACATAATTTTTAAAGTTTATCTCATGGTTAGTGACAGAGCCACCAGTTCATCATAAGAAGTGGCAGTTTCCCTGAGACTTATAAAAGAAGTTAAGGGTTAATTAACACTTATATTCACCAGTAACATTAATTTATAGATAAATGCTACAATGAATCACAAATGAAAAAGTAAACCATGAAAACTTTAATAGGCAAAGGATGCATTTAACAAGTATCACAGAGGTTTTGAATTGGAATCTCACTTTTTCTACAAGTATTACCTTTCATTAAGATAGGGGAGGGTCAGGAAGGAGAGGGAAAACACTAATAAGATGCATGCAAAAGGCAGATGAGATGGAGGACTCTAATAATCAGAAATACTTCTTTAAAAAACCCAACCACCTCTTGTTCTGACCCTTTAAAATAAAGGAGATTACAGTATTTAATCTCATACACACTCCCAATTCTAAGACATAGAAACAGATGCAGCCCAGAAAACAGCAAATATGAAAACAGACATTCCAGATACCAATCCATGTAACATACAAAGGAAGCCACTGTTTGGTACACTTCCATCAGCTTTTCGCAGTAAGACCAAACTAGTCAAGCTGGTTTCCCTTCCCGTTGCTAATATTGCCTGTCAAACATCTGCTTCAACTGTTTTACTTGAAATTGGCCAGAAACACATATAATGAGAGTTCTGCTCAACCTCCCCAGGCAAAAAACACTGAAATACAACGCAGAAGGAACTCTTAAGAATATTAACACTGTAGCTCAACATGGATTCTCACTCTCAGCATTCAAACATACCGCCAGCAGAGCGAAACAATTTGATGAAGATCTCCTAACCTCAGAACAGGTGTATTACACAATCCTGACCCCGTCTGTGACCTCTCTCATCTTGTCCAACAAGAATAACATCTCACAAATTTCAATTTGAATCAGAATAATTTCCTGCACTTCTATCAGAACCCCTTGAGAAGGGAATTGGACTTGCATCCAATCAATGCTTTAGACACCTGCTCCAAAATTAACTATTACTTACTGCTCTATGCAAAAATACATTCAATTTATTCACTTAGTGGCATTCCAAACATACATAAACATATTAGGC
The DNA here is from genome assembly GCA_016647715.1 of Pavo muticus. Classification (NCBI taxonomy): domain Eukaryota; kingdom Metazoa; phylum Chordata; class Aves; order Galliformes; family Phasianidae; genus Pavo; species Pavo muticus. Next base: position 1,120,636 of record JACDJE010000168.1, read on the forward strand.
ATCTAAATTCAGACTAAGGTAACAAAGTCTAACATAGGAGAACTACAATTCCATTTTGTTCATGCCAATAGCTTATGTAAATATGAACTGCCGTTGTTTGAAAGATAACTATTATTGAACAACCACCATAAACACTATCTTCCAAGAAGCATTTTCTTTCTAAAATGCCCACAACCTACTTGAACCACATTCTCTACTGCTTCTTTGGGATATTCCTAAGGATTGTAACTAAAATGATGGGGCAGATCAGGATCAGGTAGCAGCTTCTTAGAACTTGTTTGAGCTTTATGACATAACAGCCTGGTAAGAAGTCTGCTGCCAATGACAGCTACTTGGTACTTTCCATAAAGCTTTGAGAGGACACAAGGATGTTAAATTTGCATGAAGACTTGGAGGCTGATGGGATAAGCTTTGTCTCTGTGAAAAGTTCACTAACTCCATCACAGAACAACGTATGTCCTTCCTCAGAATAGTTACACAGCATTCTCATATTTGAAGACAAGGAAATATATTGATGTTTTATTATGAAAACAACACACACATTAAAGTATGGGTGCTGCAGTACACTATTTCTTTTATGCCTTCTATATAGATACTTTAGCTGGCACTTTTCCCATATTATCCAAGAATTGATGGTCACAAGTTACTTTCTTTAACTTCCTTACAGCCCAATTGAATCACATTTCCTTCTACCCTAAGGGACACCCTGCATAAAGATTCACAGCAGCTGGAATTAAAACTAGATTGCACTCCTCTATAAAAACTGCAGTGATTGCTGAGCACAAACGTGACTGCTCAACAACGGACATGATGCAGATACAACATATGGCTCTTTAATTGAAATACAGTAAAAAACACATGTATATAGCAGGTTCTAATATTAGGACTTAAATGAACTGACTCTAGTTAGCTCAGGCTATCCTAGAGCAATAAACAGAACAGAGGTAAACAAACAAGCAGCACTGGGAGATCTGAGTACTCCACAGCTGCCAACATCATTCAGAAGGAGGAAGAAAAACCCACAAACAACAAAAAGCACCAAAGAACATGGAGAAAACTGAGATGAAAGAAGTAGGTATTGGATACAGTTTATTCACTTACACAATATCTGAAAACAAGTTACAATGAACGTCATGAATAGAAAAGTACTGATGAAGAAGAGAGACAGGAATAACGGATGTTTTAGGAACAGCAAGGTTATTCCCAGCCAGAGTATAGCATCAGTTAGCTGTCTGACTTTCTCAAAGGAAAGTAAAGATTAATCTTGAAGTTTCAGATTGTTAATCTTTACTAACTGGCTAGCAACACTTTTCCTTTTTTCATTTGAAAGTAGTGCATCTATTGTTCTTTTCCACTCCAGCCCATACACACTAGAACTATTAGAAGAAAACCTGAATCAATGCAGGGAGCCCATCAGCTATCGTTGTGTTTTCATTTCTGCACTTTCACTCCTCCCCCCCCATGAAAACCCAGCCACACACAAAGCTCCCAGCCAACTAAAAAAACTTCAACATTTCAGAATTCCTTTTGCAACTCAGCATTTTGACAACAGCATTTGCACTGCAACTTATAATACATCTAAGTACAAAGTAAGCATCAAATAGCCTACTGCTCTAAAGCAGGTACAACCATGACAACAATCTCTAGCTTTTTCCCACTGCAAGTTCTGCAGCACCACTTTGCTGATACAGTTGCATCAACACTAACAGCAGTAAAAAATACTTGTACAGACTGGGCCTTCTGGAGCTACCAGTACTTCACACTCCTGTCCTAAGTGATGTGATGCCAAATACCAAAGACAGGCAATATCTGTGCTATCGTTGAAACTCTACTCGTAAAAGTAAATAAACCTTGCTCCTCTTACAGAGAAAGAGTGTGAATAAGGTCTTTACCTATAGCTTTTCTGGTACATAAAACTAACTGCTGACTGTTCTCAATCTCTAGCTGCACTCATTTACAAGGCAGCAGTGATCACAGAATGGCTTGTGTTGAAAGGGACTTCAAAGATTAAGCTTCCCCTACAAGCGAGGTTGGCACACACTAGGATAAGGCTGCCTGAAGTCCCATCCAACCTGGTCCCAAACACCTTCAGGGATCACAAAAGCTCTTTCATTTACTTACCTATAAGGTCAATCTATTTTTTGAAACAGAGCTTGCTACCAGAAAGTATTACACAAAATAAAATGAGCTTTTAACCTCAAGTAGTACATTCGCTTTGATTATAAACAATGCTGATGAGACCAAGACTCATAGGCACAACCAAAGCCCAAAAGTTTAAAGAGAAAGAATAGCCATATAAAAGTAAAGACTAGGGGGGGGGGAAGGGAAGACAAACAACACATTCAGCAGAAAGGTGCATCACCTACAGCAATCCACAGCTTTTGGTAAATCAGAAACCAGTTAACATATTGCTTTTGTCTGCACTAAAATATCACTGCAAGTCAAAATATGATACAAGAACTAATAAATAATGAGGAGAGAGACGACGAAGTTAGTCTAATATCTGAATATAAAGAACTAGGAAACCAACCAGGAGAAGCAAAGTCTTCTTGCCACTAGTATTACATAAACATTAAGGAACAAACCAGAATCAACCACTTTCAGGAGAAAAAAAGTCAAGAGACTGAAAAGCTGGAGAAATACCTGATTACCTGACTAGACTGAGCTCCTGTCACTTTGTTTAATAAAGAGACCAACTGTCCTAGCCTTGTGGCTTCAGAGAGCACAGGACTACAAAAATTAGGATCACCTGCAATTCAACAGAAGTCATACAGCACGTAATTACTGAGTAGCACATGTCACAAGCGTTATGTTAAACCATGCTGAGTTCAGAGACCATTAGACAGAGAAGCCGGTACAAACACATATGCTCTACATCAGGAAAGCCTGCTTCATAAATTATCTGACTCAGAAAGCAACACAACAGCGATCTGGGACGGCTACAAATTAAATCTTTTCACTTGCAAATGGAGCCCGAGAGGCTTTTAAAACATATACTGTATGACGCAGCGCAAGATTTCCTCCACAAGTGCCACGGTACCTCTTCCAATCACAGCTCTTACGTCTCTACCAAACACAGCTCCTTAATACACAAAGATCTATGAATCCAAGATTCAAAGTCCAAATTAAAACATTCATCTTCAAATAAAAACAGGGAGCCCATCTATTTATCCCTCCTTAATTGCACAGATAAAGTTTCCATTTCACATTGAGAGAAAGTGATTGCTTTCATCAGACAGCTGGTTTGGAGTTTTATAGATAAGACCACTTATTTATCAGTACTGTGATTCTGCTGAAGACAAAGTATGTTACACAGGTTTGGCTCAAAATGTCTATAAATTATTTTGATACTGTCATACAAGAAGATAATTCTGAAATCGAAGCTGATTTCATATTGCTTAGAAATTAACCATTGAAAATCTAGATTATTCTAAGGGTTTTTATTTGTAAAATGCAAAGTGAAAAAAATGAACAGCTAGGCAGTTATTTCTCTTTTCATGGAACATTGGTATTTCAGAGGGTTGACAAGATGTAGCAACACAGATCTTGTATCTGAAAAACAGAGGAAGAAAGGGCAATTAACAGACATTATACACTACTTTCCCATTGGCATTCTCCCCCTCAACCCAAAATGAAAATATTTACCTTCTCCAGGTTTTCCAGTACCTATTTGTGACAGCCTCCACTTCAAAGGCTAGAGTGCAACACACCCTGGAGGTTCCAGCATATTCCATCAGGTCAGATACTTGGGTGGCTCTGAAGGTATATCCTCAAATTGTTCCTCACAATATCTAAAATAAGAATTCAGGCAAAAACATGTTAGCTCAGCAACAAGAAACATGACTTAAGATACAAAGAGACACTGAATCAGAGTAACAAGTCTTACCTTTCAGAGCAGAGAACACAGAACAGGTAGCACTTTTCATTATACTCCAATTCCTTCCAGGAACAGCTTGCAGAGGGCATAATGATTATCACGTGATCCATATCAATAAGTTAAATCTTCAATATCAGCGTTCCTTTTGTATCCTCTCTATGTGGCTACACCAGAATGACTGCCAGGAACGAAGGCAACCCAGAACAATAACAGATTGTGTGCTCTCAAACTACAGTGAACATCAATTGTTCTATCAAAACACTGTATCACAGAATCATAGAATGCTTTCGGTCGGAAGGGACCTTTAAGATCATCTAGTTCCAAGCCCACTGCTCTGGGCAGGGACATCTCCCTGCACACCAGGTTGCCCACAGCCCAACCCAGCCTGGCCCTGAACACTTCCAGGGAGGGGGCACCCACAGCCTCATGGACAAACTGTTCCAGCGTATCACCACCCTCACAGTAAATAATTTCTTCCTGATATCTAGTCTAAACCTACCCTCTTCCAGTTTAAAACCATTTCCCCTTGTCCTGTTGCTACATGCCCTTATAAATTTCCTCATCATTCCTGTAGGCCCCCTTCAGGTACTGGAAGGCTGCTATAAGGCCCCCCCCGGAGCCTTCTCTTCTCCAGGCTGAAGAACCCCAGCTCTCTCAGGATCTCCTCGTAGGGGAGGTGATTCAGTCCTCTGATCATCTTTGTGGCCCTCCTCTGGACCCACTCCAACAGTTCAGCCTTTTTGTGCTGGGGGCTCCGGAACTGGACGCTACTCCTGGTGGCAGAGCAGAGGGGCAGAATCACCCCCCTCGACCTGCTGGTCACGCTTCTCTTGATGCAACCCAGGATATGGTTGGCCTTCTGGGCTGTAAGCACACATTGCTAGCTCACGTCCTTCTCCTCAGAGCTGCTTTCAAGCCATTCACTGCCCAACCTGTATCTGTGCTTGGAATTGCTCTTGCACTTGACCTTGTTGAATTTCATAAGGTTGGCATGGGCCCATCTCTCAAGCCTGCCCAAGTCCCTCTGAATAGCATCCCTTCTCGCTAGCATGTCAACTGCACCACTCAGCTTGGTGTCGTCTGCAAACCTGCTGAGGGTGCATTCAATCCCACTGTTCATGCCACCTACAAAGACATTAAAACACACCAATCCTTGAGGAATGCCACTCATCATCAGTCTCCACTCAGACACTGAGCTGTTGACCGCAACTCTGAGACCATCCAGGCAACTCCTTATCCAGCGAGCAGCCCATCCATCAAACCCATTTTTCCTCCAATTTGGCAACCAGGTTGTCATGCAGGACAGTGTCAAACGCTTTGGACAAACAAGTCCAGCTACAGGACATCAGATGCTCTTCCTTTATCTACTGACACTGCAACTCCATCATAAAAAGCCACCAAGTTTGTCAAGCATGACTAGCCCTTGGTGAAGCCATGCTGATATCCTAGCATCTATTAATTCTCCAAACTTCTGTCAAGAAATGGACTACCAGACTTTCTGACAAGTGACCTACAGCGTACTCTATTAATCCATTTAAACATGTGCATAGACAGGAGAAACAATATAGTGAACAATTTATGGAGCTGTATTATAATAGCTTCCACTTATACATGCTTAGATGGTTGTCAATCAATTTAAATAATGTTTAAACAGGTGCATTTGTCAACACTTACTTCCTTCAAGGAATTAAAATACTTGCCTAAAGAAAAACAGAACATCTATTCTATGCCTTAAAAATAACTAGATACTGTCATAGAAATTTGGGGACAGGACACTGGAAAACAGGCAAGCTGAACACTAAGCTTGATAAGAGATTACTTATCTCCACAATCAGGAAGGAATACCATTGGAAGGGAGCAGTTTGGAAAACAAACCCAGAAGCATGCTTCCACATTCTGAAGTGTATGGAAAAATGTCAAAGGCTTTAAAGAACCACACTCAACATTTATTTACTGAAAAAAGGTGGAATACATCTAGAGAAAAGTAGCCATGGATTGGTATACCTGGTTGGCAAATACTCTGTCTTCAGTGACTTTAACAACTTATTTCTCTGCATAGAAAAGAGCTCAAAGCATAGAGTTAAAACACCTCACCAAAACATCTGATAAGGAAGGGATACCAAACTTTTATTTTGAAACACAAAAACAGCACCATCTGCTTTTAGGTACTACACAAAGCAATTCCTAAAGCCTAACAAATTAGGCACTTACTACAAACTGTGCTAGGTTACAACGATGCCAAAGATACTTTGCCTGGACTACAGGATGTTTTTTCTACAGAGAAGCACTTTGAGAAACACTGTAAGAAAATCGCTTCAAAATGCAGTAAAGAAACCCAATGCCAAGCATTAATTACTTGTAGTAACAAAAAAGCACTGAACACATACCATTATTACAGCAGATTAGTGTTTGGTATTATGCTGCACAGAGCTGCATCAGCAATTGTTGAAACAGCACGTAAATAGTAACAGAAAATTTAACATCCAGCTTATAACCCCAAGAATTGCCCATCGGCCCCACCTGCCTTGAGGAAACAGACTAGCAGTCAACAAAACCGTTTGTCTGAAGCCAAGCAGCAGTCAAAACCTACATATTTTGATCAAGCCTGTTCTGAATGCTCATAAATGGCTACTGATAAACGCATAGAAAAGAACAGTCCGAACGTTTCCATTTCAATTACAACAGGAATCTCACTACAGCTTAGATTTGAAGAAGGATCTGCAGACAAGTAATCCTACCTGGAGTGTCATTTTTTGATCTCAGAAGTGCTGAGCTCACCTGTTAAGATATTGTTTTTATGAACAACCATGCAACTTCCCAAAAGCACTGTAATACGAAGTGTGGGCTGCTTTTTTGTTTCTTTTTGGTCATTTGAACAGACTATTATGCCAACCACCTGATTAAACAAATCTCTGACCTGCCAGCACACAGTTATGCTCATCTTCATGCAGCGTCACTTGAAGCCTCTCTAGCAGCAGCAGGTGTGCATGTACTGAAGCACTGCACAAAACCAGTCCCCCCACCTCCAAAAAAGAAAGGAACATTCTAACAAGATGTAGTAACAGAAATTGGCACTGTTTAAAAGAAAAGAGTAACAACTTTAAAACCTGTGTCCTGATAATACATTTCAAGAGTAAAGATGGAAAGTGTTAGTGAGGTGCCAAGCACAGAACAGGTAACTCTTGAAAGACACTGTTCTACCTAAACCGCCTGAACTCGGCAACAGTGGGAAACAGAACCCTGAAATGAATCCACACAATGTAGCCTGCACGATGCATTACCAGCCTCAAAGGAAAGATAGAATAACGTGCAGGCACAAATATATGTAAGCCCTGGCTAAACCCCACATAATGCTATGCTGCAATAACCTCCGAGAAGGAGAGGAGCAACATTTTACAGGCCTTGTATTATTTTAAGACACAATTAGATTGCTTACAACAACACAACCACCACCTCTACAGCAGGTTTTCGCCTCGTGCTTGAGGATAACCTTGGGAGTCATGTACCCATAACAATCAAGAAGAGTGATTGTGAAGAATCAAATCAATTGATTTTCCTTTGGTTTCTGGGTGCACATTCTCAGGTTCATGGCATACAAAGAAGTGTTTTCAAGTCTGGGGAGGCAAACTGTAGTGCACATAGGAAAGCCTTCTCAAAACACAAAGCTCAGCTCTGACACTTTGCCTCCTTCACAATTCCTATCATCACCTACCAGCAGACCTTTGCTTTCTGTAGCAGATCTACATCACAGTTCATCCTAAGTGAATAAAGAGGAAATTGGATTCACGTAGCATCAGCAGTATAGTGGATAGCCTGGAATCTGGAAGCACAAGGAACACTTCTACGCTGTTGGACTGGTTTGATTTTTCATTTAGAGAATAATGGCATATTACCTACGAGACTGTTTCCACAGCAATGAGTTTATTATGTTTGGGACAGCATTGCTGTGTACACTACAGTTCATGCAAATGCCCTTCTCTAAATATAACGACCTTACACTTACCGTGGTGTTTTCTGCCACTAATTTACACTATTCCAAGTTCAGGTAAGGATTAAAGTTAATGAAAGGATTTGTAAGCATCTGCATACCATCCACTTATCTATTTATTAAGGGGCAGACACTATGAGAGACCATCCCCCCAAACCTCTCCCTGCACCCCCAAGCCTCAAAACAGATCAGAAACAGGAAACCACAAAAATCTCTAAGAACCTAAAGTCAGCCTATGGCCCAAATAGCTATAAATGTAAACAAGCCACTGAGAATTCACTGCATGCAAACTGATCCAGCCCAGCTCACAAGAAGCCATCTGTAACAGCAAGAAATCTAGATCACATTCTGCTTGACCTGACGAAGCACCCCAATAGTGGGGGTGTTGTGCACCACTGATAAGGCCTGCTAACACAAAAGAACTTCCTGTACAAGGTTACTTGGTAGCAGTGGTAGGATTTAGGAGGGACAGACAGCAGTCATGAATGAAGAGCAGAGAAGCAGCCGTAGGGAAGTGGCAACATGTGGACAGAATATACAAAGGTTGCACAGCGCAATCAAGAACTACGATCAATTCCCACAATTGCTAAAGAGCTGAACATCAAATTTCATACTTCCTTTTCAGAAGAATGTGCTAAGCAAGTTAATCCTTGCAATCTGCTACTATAAAGAACTACAGAATATTTGCCAAGTGAACATTTATAACACACACACATATATATATATATGTGTGTGTGTGTGTGTGTTATAAAT
>JACDJE010000168.1:1129299-1145082 GCA_016647715.1 Pavo muticus
TTTCAAACACAGAAAAAGAAGCCTCAATTTCAATGTTTAGTGCATGCTGTGATCAGTCCTTCCCCAGACCCTGGCAACTTTCCACAGCCTTACCTGCAAATAAGGTGTCAAAAACGGAAGGGGGGGAAGGAATTCAGTGTCCCCTGCTCACACACGTTTTTAAACTGTATATACATCATCTCACCTGGCAACATGCAAGAGGTTTTCCCAGAAATATCACAGACAGTAACTGCTGGGTTTTGTACAAATTCTTTAGAAAGCTCCACTATGAGGAACTTACAGAAGGATTTTATCCTCTAAACTGTTTTCTGAATAGTGTTTTTTCTTCCCATATTGAAAAGTAACTTCTGACTCTGACTTTATCTGAGGCCATAAACGTGCTAGTTTTACAGCAGCTCAGACAGCTTTTCTTTCAGTGCTAGAACACAGATTTCAAAATTATTTCACATCTCCATAGATCAAACCTATTTCTATTACTTTGAAAATTCATTCATTTTCTCAGCCTAAAACACAGTGACTGCACTCCTGGTTTTGTGTGGCAGAACTCCTGCCTGTACTTCAGCAGTCAGCATCCCTTTCCAAGACTTCCCTCAGTGCTTACCTTCAGCTGAGCAGCTTTACAGCAGTGCAACGAGCCCAAGGCTGCAGCGCGTTTCAGAAGGTTCAGCACAACCTACTTGCACAGTTACAACAGCTATATGAAACAGATACTGCTTCTAGCATTTTAAGACAGACCAAATTACCCAAAGAATGTTTGGCTTAACAAAAAATGAACTAAAACAAACCTACCCACACGCCGGATTTAGTTGACCATTGCTATTACATACAGATTATCTCTGAACTGTTTCCTTTCCAGCAGCCACCAGCACTTCCTATGTAAGAAACAGTAATAACTACACAGTCACTCCTCTTTAGCATAATCTATTTTTCATCTTTGAGCACTGTCTGTAATTCTCAACATCTGTTTCTTTTATTATTTTCTACTCCTGGAGCCTGCTTTGGTAAGAGATTTACAGGGAACTTACCTAGTTAAAAGTCTATGCATGAGTGAGAAAGAATAGTCACAGCCCTGTGCTGAAAACCCAGGAGAAATTCATGTTAAGTAGATAGGTGTAGAGGAAAAAAGCCTTCAAACTTCTCTGAATTTTTTTTTTACCTACAAATAATTACAAACAGAACTCTTACTATAGCCTAGTCCAATTCCTTGTCAAGGTGCAGAACTTGATTAAGAAACAGTTCTTTGAAAAACAAAGCTCACAGTAGTCCTACGAGGGGACGAAAACAACATGTTAACAGTTTTGTTCAGACATATCTGTGACTACGCCACAGGTTTTACCAGGACAGATGCACTGGAGGAATGGAACTTGCGCTGCAGTAATTGCTAGGCCTTCCATTGAAGACACTCTTGAAATTAGAGACAAATTCTTCCAGACCTTCATTTCAAGAGGAAGAAAAGTTACTGATAAATAAAATAAATAAATCTCAAGATGCTTATAATGACGTGAACAGTACACAACTATGACCACAATGACACCTTCAACTAAAGTAGCACTAAAATTGCCTCCTTGTTAAAAATGCAATTCTCTCTTTGGTAGAACAGCTTCAAAAAAGAACATTATAGGTAATTGCCTCCATGCACATGAATACAAGAGCTAGCTGTTTTGACACAGGAATGCTGCAATATTTCTTTCAACGCTGTGCTCTACCTCCCCACCCCCCATCTTCTGCAGTTCTTGTAAAATGATCACAGAACTCACTGATTTCATCACACAGACCGTATTTACTGTATCTTGCTAAGAGTTTCAGAACTACTGCATTTCCCACATTTGATATCATCTGAACTACAAAAGGCTGGCTGAATCAAAGCACCTCTGACTGCAAATGCCAGTCAGTGCACTCATCTGAGCAGAGAAATGTTAAACAAGGTGGAAGAAAAGGAAGTGAAATTAAGTTACTCCGAATAAATATATATACAAACAAAAAGCAATCATCAATTTCGATTTTCATTCATTCTCTCTTGGCATGCATCTCTTACAGGGATATGAATTGCACACAGAAAAGGAACAGAAACAAAAGTATCTGGAGGGGAAAAAAACAAACAGAAGAACGATGAGCAAGGACAGAAGCACAAAGGGAAGTGTGCTCCCTGTTTAAGCAGGTCCATGCAAACATAAGTCTTCTCTAATAGCAATAAACAGCCATGTGGAGCTACATCAAATAGCAGAAGTGCAAAACTAATTCTTTTCGTAACAGAACATAAGTTTATTGCATAATCCTCCATGCAGTATTCCATGGCCTCCCCTGTTGGGCTGTTCCACATATCAACTTTCATTTTCAGCCAATACGTACAACTAAATGTAACAACCTCAAAAAAAAAAATCACTAAGCACAAAGAGTAGAGCACACTATGAAACAAGACTTTGAGAAGTAACACAGCTACACCAGACTTCGTGCAGGAGATCCTCCTCAACCAATTTTAGATGAAAAAGATTGCTACAGAGTAGAGCTCGGCAGCTCACAGAAGCACTGAGAAGTGAACCACTTAAAAGACCACCCGACTTGAAAGCACAGCAGCATCCACACACATATAAGGGACGCATTGGTGTCAGTTAGTTACACTGACATCACTGAATGCTGGTCGTTACCATTGTAAAAAAAAAAAAACAACACATTAAAAAAGTCCTACCGTTTTTATAAGGGAATTTCAGCAATAACTATGCCGTATAATCTACAATGTAACCATTTTTAACCTCTGCTTATCAGCTGCAACTCCACACATTAAGCAGCGCTCACAAAATGGAAGAGTTTTGCATTCTCAGACGAACGTAAACAACTGCCTGAAAGGGTGTTCCAGTATCACCCTCAGTCTCCCTGACGCGTGTTTTTTTTTTTTTTTTTGCTGCAAAAGAAGTGGATTACCGAGCACGCAGGCGGCTCCCTCGGAGCAGGGGCAGAGGCCGTGCGGGGAGGAGGCGGCCCGGCTAAGCCACGCCAGTGCCCCGTACCCGGAACGGGGCTCGGCGCTCAGCGAGAGGCCGCGGGCGGCCCGGGCCCAGCTCCGCTTCCCCGCAAGGCCGGGCCGAGCTCGGGCGCCCATCGCCGCTCTCGCCTCGCGCTCTCAGGGCCCCGCCAGCGCCGGGGAGAAGGGAGCGACCGCAACCACCGCCCCACCTCCGGGAAGCGAGGAGTGGAAGGAGGAGCGGCGGCGGCACCGAGGCCGGCCCCACGCACTGCGGCGCTCGTCCGGCAGCCCTCCTTGCAGACGGCGAGCGGTAGGGCCGCTCGCAAAAGCCCTCCGCGACCCCACCGCCCGGCAGCGTGTAGGACGCGGGCGGCCCGCCCCCTCACGGCCGGGCTGGGCCGGGCCCGGCGCTCGGGCCTACTCCTTCCCCAGCGCGCAGCGGCCGCCAGCAGTCTCAGGCAACCGCCGCGCCAGCCCCGCGCCCCACACTCACCAGGTGGCTGCTGGTGCTCGCCATGGGCCCCGCCCGGCCGGCCGGCGCGGCCCGCGCTCCAGTCGCCCTTTAAGAGCCCAGCGCACGGCCGCCCAGCCCGAGCCAATGGGGCTCTCGCATCCTCCGTCCGTGACGTCACCCACAACAATGCCCCCCCACGCTGTGGGCGGGACTTCCGTCCAACCCGCAAATTCACTGGTCTCGCTACCTGCCGCTCACACGCAAGCCCGCACGGAGCGTCTCCCATCAGCCTCAGCGCACCGTTAGAGTGAGCATGCGCAGCTGTTGTGGGGATGCTGCCGGCTTCACTTCCTGTTGGGGTGAGGGCGGTAGGCCGCGCGACCTTTCCAGTTTCCGTCTTGCGCTCACATCCGGATTTTCTCCCTGATGCAGAGACGCTGTGGTAGCGGCGGTGGTGACGTCCGGAGGCCGAGTGGTTTCTATGCCACGCCATGTCGTCACGGCGCGCGGTGCCGCCTGCTCTCCCGGTAGCAGTTGGTGCCTTATCCCGGGAACTTCCACTGAGGCTGTCGAGTCCTTGCGCCAGCCGCGGACCTGAGCGCGTAACAGATGCAATTTCCCTGTAGGCATTCTTAAAAATCTGGCTTTTCAAGACTAATAATAATAAAAAAAGACCAGTGTCTGGTGCTCGTTGGGTATGAATACACTGAATCTTGACATAAAGTTTTTGTTAGAAGGCTTTCATTTGCAGTCTCAGAACTAAATGATTTTTATCCCACATCATAAATGCATTCAAGAAGTACTCATCAACATCTTTAACTATTGTATGGTGTAAGTAATGAGAATTTGTTCTTTTAGGTAAGTTTGTAGAAAACATGTCCCCAGGTTTGCTTCCCAACCTGTGTTCTCAAGTACTCAAAGTGTATTTGCTCACAGGAGTTGGCTGGATCCAGCCCGAAGCACTGACTCACATCACAAATGCTGAGGGTATATGGGGTTGTTGTTCAGGTATGGCTACAAGGTGGTATGACGCCTTGTAACAGCAATTTTAATTCAGGAGATTATTGAATTTTAAGGAAATGCTCAAAAGGGTAATGCAGGGAAGGGCCACATTGTTTAGTGAGCCACATCAGAATCTTCAACGTTGATATATAATTAGCTTCAAATAAGGCTGGGGTGGTTGGGCAAGGCAGCAATCCTGCAGCGTCCTAGTGGTAAACTGCTTCAGAAAGTATTTTGCAATATTAATGAATCCCAGAAGTCTGGCACACCTCTCCTACAAAGGAAGGCTGAGGGAGCTGGGAGTGTTCAGCCTGGAGAAGAGAAGGCTCTGGGGAGACCTCACTGTGGCCTCCCAGTACCTGAAGGGAACTTATAACGAGGAGGGATAATGACTTTTTACAGGGGCAGACAGTGATAGGACAAGGGAAATGGTTTTAAACTGAAAGAGGGCAGATTTAGATTAGATATTAGGAGGACATTTTTTGCTCAGAGGGTGGTTAGGCACTGGAATTGCTGCCCAGAGGAACTGTGGATGCCCCATCCCTGGAGGCGCTCAAGGCCATGGGGGGGCCTGGGCTGCCTGAGCTGGTGGGTGGCAACCGGCCCACAGCAGGGGCTGGAACTAGATGACCTGTAAGATCTCTTCCAACCCAAGACATTCTATGATTCAGTGTTTCTGTAATTCTTTTATTTTCATGATACCATTGTATTTACTAAAGAACTACAGTAATGCCTAGCCTTCCTTGATATGAAGATCTCATGCTTTTGCCTAATTAAGTTACAAATATCTCCCTACTCTGGAAGACTATATGACCTCAGCAGTATCACTCAGGAAACATCTTTGTAATTTTAAAGAATCGTATACAAGTACAGATATGTTCCTCAGCGGTGCTGGCTGCTCACCTTCACCTGCAACATGACCTCTAAATTGAGATGGAGCTTAGGAAAGGCCTACTCCAGTTTTAGCAACCTAATCGTGTGGAAGATATGCCCTGCCCATGGCAGAGGAGGTTGGAAATAAGTAATCTTTAAAAGTCCCTTTTAACCAAACTATTCTATGATTCTAAATTTAGGAGTCACTTAGCAGATTAGGGTAGACCAGAAAAAAAAAACATTTTAGAAATGAGTGTAAAATCTTATTGGACACCTTGGAAGTCTGTGAAAACAGGACTCTTCCAGCAGAGGGCAATGGCAGGTTGGAGTGGGTGCTGCTAAAAAAGCATTGGTCAAGAGCAAAGGGAGCAGCAGGAGGCAGGGCTGGCCCAGGATGGAGTGGTGCAAGCCAGCAAACCCCAGCACAGGCAGCCCCTCACATAATGTCTGCAGTTTTATGTTACAACTTGATCCCTGGTTTGTAAGTTGTCAAAAACAAAAAAGCAGCCTTCTCTCCACTCCTGCTTCATGCATCCACGCTTTGTTCTAGCATAACAAGAAGACGTCCTCTTTTCCAGTTACCATCGCCAATATATAAATATACGCCCCATCAAATATTACAGTTCTCACTTTAAAACCAATCTTTTAGATCTCCATACTTGATTAATGATTCTCTCTTCAGAATTGCAGTAGCGCCTCTACCAGGATCAGATCTGTAGATTAGATTGAATTACTACTAAAACGACTATTTTTAATTCTTGGTGATTTTATTGGCTAGAAGAACGTATGCATGAGTGAAAACGTGGGTGGCTCTGAAGGACCATACCTTCTGCTGAAGGGTGCTTGGAGACTTGAGGGTCTATGGTGGTCTGGAAAGATCTGTGATGATTAAGAATTCTGTAGCACAAGATTTGTGACTCACAGGATGACAGCAATACAGGGAGGATGAAATGACAGAGCTGTGGATCTAGACTTAACAGTGTTCTGAGCAAACTGTAAGATTGTGGTGTGCTGAGTGTAATCAACATTCTCTGTCCCTTCTTTACACATTTATCAGATTTAACAAAAGTAGACCGAAAAGAGCAAGTTGTTTCTCTTGTCTCTGGAATTACTTTCATCCCATCTGCTTACTTAACCAGGAAAAGATTCATGGCTTTATTTGGCCACTGACTAGTGGCTGCCATAGGAAAAAAAGATTGCTTCCACAGCTCTTTCCAGTAAGAGTTTGCAGATCAATGATCTTATGCCCTGCAGCTTCAACTTTTTTTTCGTGTTTCAGCCTATCAGACTCCAGTATTTGACAGTTTCATTGTCCTTTAATGTATCAGAAGCCATACTGTGAAGAGAATTCATCCTGAGTACATGACAGGTCACATCTTAATGCTTGTGACTCGTTTGCTGCTCTTTCAGATACCTATACTGTTGAGAAACGTACAAACTGATCTCTCATCTCTCCTGAAATGAGTATGCAGATAACTACATAGAAAAATGTCTGATGGAGATACAGATTCTGACACTCATCACTGTGAACACAAAATGAACCAGAAGTGACACTGTGAACCAGAGATACATTGGGTGGACAGCCAGCAGAACTATACTAATGGCCACATACTAGGCACCATGGGATAGCTCACCATGCAAATCTCCCTTGGCTTTACTAGCTGTAAAACATATCTTTACTAAGGATCCTTCTTATCTCTTTTTCATTTGATGGAGGTAGCAGCAGCACTGGCTCAGTGGTTTGGTCTGTAAAATAAGAATGACATTTAGTTCTTTCCCTTTTCTATGATGATTTCAAGTCAACTTTTACTAATGATTTGTATAGTCAGTATTCTCATAACTGTGGGGTTGTTTTCATTTTTGGACTTAAAGCTATTTCCAAAGCTCTCAAACACCAACTTCTGAAAAACAGTTTTTGAATTAATTTCTTTATTTACTTCTGAATAATCACAGTGTCATATCTTTTACTTTATTCATCTTAGCAGGTAAGGAAAAAAAAACAACTACAAACTAAAACACTTCCTTTGTCATAGAATATTTTCAGTTCCTTAGTGGCATACAAACATTACCCAAATACCTTCTGACATTGTTTCCTCTGCCAAAACTCAACACTAAGGGAAGAAACAGGAAAAGACTGTTGGCTTTGTTCTGGTGCAGGTGATAGACATAGCATGCACTCAGTAGTCCCAGGAAATGAAAGGCTTGACCAGAGCCCACGTTATGTCTCCTTACTAAATGAAAATTCTCTGTCTTCCACTGGCATGATGTATATCACACTTTCCTGGAAAAATTGGACTTGGAGTAGTTCAGAGATTCTGGGGGAAGCTGTGAAAAAACGCAGCTTGAACCTAATACAAGTCTTGAACATGACCAAAGAATAATAAAGTGAAAAAGGTGAAAAGACAGCAAATTGGGTTTTTGTATACTATCTTTCTAGAAATGTGGATATTCATTCATCAACTAAAAATTAGACCTTAGATGTTCCAAAGACATAAGTGCAGATCAGATTTTTTTTTTTAATCTAGCTACAAGAATAACTTCTGTGGTAATTTTCCTCTCTACACTTTTCCTTTTGTTGTTGTTGCAGCTTGTTTGTTTCTTTTGTTTTTAAGTAGCTGCATCAAAGCAGAAGCTGCCAAAATTGTTAAGTGTTTCATCTGATGATGCAATATCATTTCAGTCCTTTAACCATGAGCCTATCATCATCTCCATACTCAGTTTCTGTAGTCTTCCTGTCCTTGCCTGATGGACAAAGGCAGCATCTTCCTTGGCTTTTCATTTTTGTCATTTCCCACCACATTCAATCTCTCTATTTGCTTTTGCTTCTTTATCTTCTTAAGTTTTACGTTCTCCCTTCCATAGCCTGACCTACTGCTCCTTATGTTTGTATCTGAATATAATTGTTCTCATTACACTTTTGCTAGTAATACCAGTTTAGAATACCTTCTTAAAGCAAACAAGACTTCATGAAACTGGTTCAATTTCTGTGCAGTCACATTCATATACAAGGGCTGCATAGATATGAGAGATTTAAGATACAACTGATTTGACAATTTTAGAAAGCATTCTTCTCATTCTGAAGATTTGAAATTGGAAACACTGCATCAAGCCAGACAAAATCTTGATCTAAAAAGGGATCTAATTACATGATGGTAATTGCCTGCACAGTCACCATTTAAGCCATTTGTGAAGACAGTACTGGGAGATGAGAGGGCAACACAGAGATCTTTGTGGGCAGCATTCCTCAGGGAAGGTCATTCTGGTCATTCTGATCATTCTGACATTTGACCAGATCATTGCCATCAGAGAGCTCCAATAGTTCAGCAGGAATCAAACCTTCAGTGGTATCACTATCACATAAGGTGCAATAGTCACTACTGCTGAATGACACACTTGCCATCTCCAAAGATTCCTGAAGCATAAGGCAGTCACTCTTTCCAGGCTGTAAGTGGGAGGGATAACTCCTTCCCATGCTAGAGCTCTCAAGGTTGGCTTTGATTTTTTCAGAGATTTTCATGCCAATGGTATCATTAGAATGGTTTTGGGTTACCAGTTCTGCTGGCCTGACTTCTCTCTCTTCTCCTCTTGCACACCTGCTGGGGACATACTGCTGGCTTGGACCAGAGTCAAAGGCAAATATCTCTTCTGCAGCAGCCAAATTTGTGCTTTCCATAGGTTTCCAGGAAATCTGGGAAGTCAGTTCTTGGACGTTTAGCTCAGAAACTTCATCTGAAGTCACTTTGTTTGAGTTGCTTGCCTCTTCTCTTCTGAGTTGGCTACAAGCCTCGTTAGGTCCAACCCAGTCCTAGTGAAAGGATCAGTAAGTTCAGGACAATTTGCTCAGAGGTGGAATTTTCAAACTAACTGTTCTGTCTGTATGGCTTTGGCACAAGAATCCAGAGGTTTAGTGCAAATCTAATAGGCAAAATGTAAGTTATAGAGTAGTGATAGCATTTAATTTTTCCGAGGGAAGATTTCACAAAAAATTTTCAAGATCTCACCTCCCTAATGTGCTACATGCTACTTGTATTCCTTTGGCTTTGCAAAGACAGCATGCACCTTTCAAATTCAGAAGATGGAAGATGAGAGGAGGTAAATGCACTACTGACGCTTCTTGACTTTTGCTGCTTTCATTAAACAGATCTGCCCTGTCTTTGCTTTTTTTCTTTTCCTTTTTCCTCTCAGATTTAGTGCTAGTTTTCAGAAAGGCTCTCAATATGGAGGGAACATCAGTGGTCAACAGGAAGACCATTCAAACATACCTTAGATATCAGGAAAGGTGGGAGGGGGAACCTACTGGAAGAAGGCAGCGATGTTAATTTCCTACAAGGGAGAAGCTGCCTGGTTGGGAAAGACTGCTGCTTCCTTGATCTCTCTGTTTCAAACAGATAGAATTCTTGGTTCTCTGTGAGCAGAAAACTTGATTTATTAAACCAGAGAAAGCTTTGAGTGCTGTACTTGGATACCAGTGTGAGCTGGCTCAACAAGGGGGAGACTGAAAGCATCAGTTATTAGTAATACGTGGAAAGATCCTGTGGATACAGAAAAAGAACAGATGGTAGATGGATGAGGAATGAGTTATTGGAGGAATTTTATTTCTACAGAGGCAGAAGCTAGACAGCAGCTCTGATGGTGCAGTTAGTATTTGGAGACAGGAAATTGAGAAACCATGAACTCCCAGGAAGACTGAAGCCATGTGTTGGCAGCACTGCTCAGGAGGCAGAATGATTGGTCCTAGGAAAAAAAAAAAAAAAATCAACCCTCCCCTAAACTGAGGAACACAGGAAATAAATGAAACATCTTACCTTAAAATTCCCATTGTGCAAATTATAGAGTGGCTGAAAGAAAGCAGCTGGTGTGGGAATACTAAGGCAGGAGAGGACTTTTGCCCTGAGGTGAGAAAACAACGCTTTAAAATTAAATTGTTCTGCATTGTCTTGATGGTATAGCACACTGATGAGATGAAAACTCAACACTTATGCTGGAAAGACTGCACTAGAAGCTCATTTTACATGTTTCCTGACATCCTGTGGGTATGCAATTGTTTGCCTCTTGCACATGCGTTAAATTTTTCTAGCCCAGTCTTCTCAAAGGTTTCTAAGGAACGCTATATCTTGCAAAATCAGTACTAGTTTATTACTCATAGAATCACAGAATCTCGTTATATGCACTGAGCTATTTATGCATTTGTTTAGCACTGTTTTATCTAAACTACCTCTTCAAGCAGTATTTTAGCGAGATAGTTTCACCACGTCTAGATAAAGAAGTTCTGCCATATATCATTGTCCATTTATTGGAGTCTATCTTATACAAATATTTTATTGTATGGACACCATGTATTCTGTTTCTCCGAGAACAACATGCACATGCACATAACTGAACGTCAAGGCAGAAAAGGCTTTTGTGTTACCAGCACAAAAGAAAAAAGAGTATGTTTGAGCCAAGGTTTTACATGCACTAATTTCTGTAATTTGCCTGTACTGATATTTTACATATTGACTACTAGTAGGTGTGTCACAAATAGCTTAACATCTATACCACTTTAAGCATCCTTTAGAGACTGCTGTACACTTGCACTTCTGATTTACCTACAGAAAACAACTCAAAATATCCATGGGTTTAAGTCTTTTTAAGTCCAAGAGACCCTCAACCTTGACTTTTAGCTAAGCTTGTATGCCAAGAAGGTGTTTTGGTTTCCGTAATGATTAAGTAGGGGGTCATTAATTATCATTAGCCAAGGATCACATCATGTCCTGAGATTGTCAAAAGAGCTTTTGAGCATGTTAGAATCTGATTGTGCAGCAAAAGTAGAAAGCAAAAGAGATATAAGCACACAATTTACTCTCTTCAGGCTATGAAGATCAAGGAGAACTTAATGAAGTATCATAATGTACCTTGAAGAAAGCTTGCAGTTCCAAAATAAATAGAGTAGGGTGCCAAAACTCAGAGGAATGATCAAGAACTGCAATGTTCTGGTATCAAATCGCTTTTCAGACAGTTCTGATGCCCCTATGAAAAGAACCAGCACCAAAAAAAAAAAAGATAAAAAGCCTGGATTTTAAGATAGATCCCCAAATAATCAATGCAAATGAACCTAAAAGACAGGAATTAAGGCAAAAACAACAACAGCCCAACAACAACAGCAACCCATGAAATTAAGGCAAAAACAACATTCTTTGTACCTTCTCTTTGAAATACTGTTGTCTGACTCCAGTCGCTCCACTGACTGTGGTATGAATCCTCCATTTCAGAAACCTTGCAGCGAACTCGTGCAGTGTAAGAGACGCCACTGCGAAATTCTGTGCCTTCAATTTCTATTTGTGGTAGTGAACTGGGTGGTGTCTTGTTCAGTGCAGTCTGCAAGTTATTACAAAAGTCTCTATTAACAAGGCAAAGGGAGGATATTTTAATAACTACCTTTTCCCAAAACCATCTGCTCTTGGCTGCAAGAAGAAGGCCTGCCTCCATGATGACGACTGATGTCTGAATGCAGGATTAAGAAGATTTATTGATCTACACTGTCAATGTTTTATATAAAACCCTTTTATCTTTGTGTGGCAAACCAGAAAGGCTATCTTAAAGCAATCAGCTGCCAGAAGGCTCTGAGCTGAGTGGCAAGGCCATTACACCAAGAAGAGCAATACTGTTTCAGTGTGTGGCCCATCCAGTTACCTCCCATGACGTGCTGTACTCCTTGTACTGCAACTGGTACTGGAGAATTTCATCGAGGTAGGAAGGCACAGTCCACCATATCTGACACTTGCTGGCAGTAATGTTGCTCTGGATGTTCAAAGGTGGATCGAGTTTTACTGCAAATAGAGAGGTAGGTTTTCCACAATATTTGGGACTGAAGCACTGCAGAAGGAGATGCACATTCCTAGGCTGACCAAAGTCTTGGAAGACCAAGCTGCTTCTGGTGATACTAAGTGCAGTAGTAGACTGATCAGCTTTTGGAGTAGGTCAGAACAGGTAGGGAACTGGCATAAAGGGATGCTATCTCATCCCCAGGGATACTACTGCAAGCAAAGAGCCACTCAAAATGTCACACTCTCTTCCAGTGTGGCACTGGTATAGAGAGGCTCTGAGATTTCAAGTACTATAGCATCTGTCTGAAGTATCATGCCGTGGGATCTAGAATTAGATCCATGACTTAGATTCTTGTGACTTCACTTCTTTGTGGCAAAACACCAAACCACCAGTACAGAAACAATCAAGTGGTACATCACACATAGCACAAGAAAACAGAATGCAGACTAGAAATACAGTCAAAATGTATTCAAGAGCAAACACTGTCTGAAGTCCAGAAAAAGTCAAAGTAGAGAAACACTGGGACTGCATCCCTACTGCTAAAGCCCAGATTGACTACTCTGTGGGGCTATACAGTCTGGCTTGTTCCCATTACTTTCACCTGCTTTTAGACACCCTTTTATTCAGGAAGTATATCAGATCCTTCCCAAAGATTCCAGGCAGAGCCTTGGCCAACAACTGCCCTGGTTTGTACTTACTGTGCTGGCGGGGACTGTACTCTGGAAAGGTAATGTATGTGTGATTACGTCCATAGAAGTTGCCTTGGAGAGAGACACTGTAACCATCAGTTTCCAAGATCTGTCTTGCTAAGTGCATCGTGCAGTGGTACTGATCCTGCATGCTGTCTCCAGCAGTCAGCTGGCAGCTGGCATTTTGGCCCTTTGTCCAGAGACTAAAAAAAATGGCAAGGCTGAAGGTTTCTTTTAAGTCGTGTGATTAAGTGTTTTACAGATCTAAAACACTGTACCGTTAAGAGTTATGCTATTTTTTACTCAATTTGAGGCATCAAATATCAGAGCGGCTTACCCTCATGTAACAGTTTATTTATTACTGGTAGTTAAGACAACTTTATTACATAATCTAAACAGGCTAATCTCAAATTAGCATCTCACAACGCTTATTATCCTATCACACCACAAATTATTCACCAGATTTCTTCTCTTAGATGTAGAATTATTCACATAATAAACATGCTACTAAAGCTTGTAATATACTAGACTTTCAACAATTTTTTTAAATATATTTAACTAATTTAGGTCAGGCAACTGTGTATAGGTCGACCTGAAATTTCCCCAATGACAGAGAGTCAAGGCTACAAAGGGAGGTCTTTCTGCATAGAGAGGCCCTTGCTAGCAGAAAATACTGGACCAAAAGACCACCCAGCTGCATATGCAAGAGCTCTGCTGCACCTCTTGCAGCTGTGAAAGACTAAGAAGAAAGCAGATGGGTGACTGAACTGGCAATGTCCAAAGCAAGCAAAGCCCCCAGCCATGACCTATCTCTGCCTCTCTGTGCTGCCCTTCCCGTGCCAGGGCCAGGAGAGCCACAGGCAGCTCTCAGCTTGCAGCTCTTACTTTGTGAAATGCAGGTGGAAAGGTCCATCACCCATGGACTCCTCTGGTGCCCACGTGCAGCTCACAGTAGTCACGTAGTTATTCAGGCAGCTCAGACTACCAGGGAAATCTGCAGAAGAAGCAGAAAGGAGCTGCATTCATGTTATCACCTAATGAGATCTAAAATGTACTACTTGCTAGCCCTTCCTTTAGTAATGTCTACCTCACAGTACTCTTCCTCTCTGGTACTGCACGTCCCTGTATGAGATGAGTGTAAGACCTTAGGGCAGGGACTCTGCGCAGCGGCTGTGCTTTCTGCTGCTCAGCTTGTCTGCTTGGTGCGCGGTTCCCCAGGTCTGGCACTGCCAGCCAGCTGTACCGCTGCTCGGGAACCAGAAAAGGGCAATCACGAGATCTTACGTTCCATTCCTTAGAGTCTGTGTATAAAAATGAGAGCATGTATACACACCTCCCACAGCGGACCTATTCAAAATCTCCCCTTACCTCTCTCTTGCCCTTCACCAAGGAGCAGCACAGCAGTAATGCACAGGTGAAGGCCCGCCCACTGCACATTTCGCCCCATTCCAGGCAGTATCTAAATCAGAACAATTGTTAGAAGCATTTTTTTCAGTAGTTGTACCAGCACCTTCAGCTCTATGCTCCTGCCAGGCCCAACACAAGCTGGCAGACACATTCATGTTTTTCTGTGTGCTGTTCTGATGGAAGCTAAAAACAGATGCTTAGAGAAATGTCTAGTGATAGAATCATAATGGCTGGAAAAGACCTCTAAGATCATCTAGTACAACCATCCACCTGCCACCAATATTGCCCACTAAAGCACTACATCTGCCCTTTCCTTAAACACCTGCAGGCTCAGTGGCGCCACTTCCCTGGACAGCCTGTGCCAGCACCTGACTGCTCTTTCTGACCAGAGAAAGCATGGAAGCTCTTCTCTGAGAACCTTCTCAGTCTCCAGATATTGCAGCTCATAGGTCTCCTGGAGCAGACATAATTTCTGCATTTTCAAGGCTTCAGTGCTTTTTTTCTCTCTCATAAGCAGTAGTTACCTGCTGAAAGCATCTACACCATACCCAATGTCTGCCTTTAATGACAGATCTTTCTTCACTTCACAGGGACTCATTGATTTTCTGCCATTTTCCTGATGGAAACCTCCCCTTTTTCTTCACTAGAGGAAAGTTTCCTTGAGCTGCTGGTGTCACAAAAGTTCTGAGGGAGCCTTCTTTCGAATCACTTGAAGTTGCCTTGAGCCAGCGTGAAATGGTTTGAGGTCAGTACAAAAGCTGGGATAGAAAAGGCTGTTCTAGCACAAAGATTTTTTTAAATAAATTATTCCATTTCATATCTGAAAGAAACCAAGACCTGTCATAATTTTCTCTCTCACGAAGTCAAACACACGCATATACAAGACTACACCATTCCAGACAGATAAGCAAGCTGCCCACCTGCAGTAAGAGAATCTTGGCATCTGTATTTCCTTGCTGCAAAAGCAAACTCCAAAAGACAGAATTTGAAAGAACAGCCAACATGTTCCTGGTCAAACACTCATCTCAGATATAGAAAACTTAGGACCTTGCCATTGCCACAATATACTGAAGGGGACTGTATTGGAATTT
The DNA here is from genome assembly GCA_016647715.1 of Pavo muticus. Lineage (NCBI taxonomy): Eukaryota > Metazoa > Chordata > Aves > Galliformes > Phasianidae > Pavo > Pavo muticus. Next base: position 1,144,585 of record JACDJE010000168.1, read on the forward strand.
GAGATTTTTCTTCTGCAATATTGAACAGTCTCTCTGCAAGGCTATATGGGTCTCTGTTTTTCTTTTTAACTAGAAATTCCGTTCTGTGATTTCTTTCCTAATGGCATTTCCATTTGAAGACATTCCAGCAAACAGAAGCTTAATATGAAGAATCCTGACCCAGTGTACTCAGTAATACATGGCGTTTTTGTGAGATGCTTCCAACTTGCAATGTTTGCCACTACCTTCATGCTGCAAGAAAGGCCAGCACCTCTGCAGACAACATGCTGCTCTAAGGAGCCCACGATCCAGCCTAGAGCCCAGAAAACACAGAGTGAGAACATAAATCAAGACCGCTTCTGAGTTTAGCCTAAAGCAGTTATTTGAAAAATTCAAAAATAACAGGAGAATGTTGTTTGCATGGCTTCCCCAGTGCAGGCACAGAACTGAGCTCTGGGGTAAGAGGAGGCTGTGAGAATGTCCTGTCTTGAAAGGGCATGGCTGGCTTATCGCGGGGGG